>JAULBX010028604.1:0-27756 GCA_032358255.1 Heterotrichella gracilis
ACCCCTTGCTTAGTTGAACTCAAGACTCAACTCAAACTCAGGTGCTGAGCCAACGGCTGGGTCGACCGTTGGAGGGTGCACATTACAGTGGATACGCTTTACCCTGACCACCCACCTGGTTGCCGCGAATCAGCTCCAGATGCCCCTTGAAGGTGGCGTATGCCCCATCCACCAGCGCCTGCGGTGGGTTAACCAGCACTTCCAGCAACGCATCATGCTGCTGCTCTCCAGCCCGCATCACCTCCAAAGTGCGCGCTGACAGTGATGCATCTCCCTTGGCAGTGGCAGGAGGCAGGGCATCTGCCAGCGCCTGCGATGTCAATCTAGAGTCAGTAGCCACCAGGAAGGCCTGCCAATAATGGCCATCATTGGCGGCATGGAAAGATTGCTGACTATGCTGCAAAGTATAAATCTGAGATCCAGTGGCATCAATGGCAACATGATGATGACTGTATGTCAGTGTCTATGCCACAGTACTGAAATACATAGGTAGATGTGAAGCTGTCATGAGTACCAGCCATTGGGTGGAGGAGCGCACGCCAGGTACAACATACTAGAATTGAGTCCACACAACGTACCAGCCGCCTGGCCAAGCCGTAGGTTGCCTCCCCCAGCGTGATGCCCTCTTTAGCCTCCCCTTGGCGCTGCTGCTCGCACACAACCAGCTTTTGGGGCGCAGCAGCATTTGACAAGTGGCACAGGGACCCATGGTAGCCTCCCTAGGTAGGAAAACACAACAGTATCAGTGAGCACATTCCCCTCAGATGGTCAGCGTGTTAGCCCTGAGTACAAAGCCCTGTCAGAACAAAGCAGATTTGACTGCAAGGTATGGGGTGGCCTGGTGGGTGGGCAGGTGGGTTGGCTGATCAGCTGACTTGGACTGGATGGGCAAGGGTGCACTTGTACTGCAAAGATAGAGCCATAAGCGGCCATGGCTGTGAATAAGTGGTTGCGCCACTCAGACGGCAAGTCCTTGTTGCCGCCCCCCCCCCCTTTTAGAGCACCTGTAAACCCTAAAAAGGCAGGGAGTTTAAACAACTGTACCATTCACCGTTACCTCCAACTCCAGTGTCACCCCCTGCGATCCCACTCTGCCCTCCCCAAACACCACTCCCTTGACCTTGAGCAGGCGCGGTGCGCCACCTGGCATCACCACCTCAACCACAGCACCGCACACAAGCGACAGCAGGTAGTCATTCGGTACAAGCGATGCCGCCTTGTGCTCACAACCTGCGTGGCAAAAAAGCATGAAAGCCAGTAAATTACGACCAGGGGAAGCTGCATGCATGGCGGTAGAGTGTGTGACTGCATAATGCAAAGGGTGGAACCCGCGCAGCTTGGCAAAGCCTTCTTACAGCCCAAGTCAAAGTGCAGAAGCAACAGCAGACGCATCAGTACGGTGGTAAATACACATCCACCAAAAGCCACTTCCTCACACTCACACTGGAGCAATCTCTCTGCCACCAGCAACCCCTGCACCTGTCCCCGGGATAGGTACAGCCCCCGCAGGACAGCCTCGGTCTCCACCACCATTAACTGCGCATCACCCTGCTGGGCAGCTGTCAGCAGCGTCCACCCTCCGCCTGCTCCCGACCACCCACCGCGCCCATCCGCCACAGGGGGTGCTGGCATGGGCGGGTCCTCCGATGCGCACATGTTGACATCCCCTTCAGGATCAAAAGATGGCACTGGACATTCACGAGCCTGCTCAAGGGGCGGCAGTGGAGGCTGTGCAACGGCAGCTGGCAGGGCGCCATGTGGCGCAATGCGCTGAGGTGGACCAGCGGGCTGGGGCCGTGCAGAAGGCTGAGTGCCCCCCTGTGGTTCATCACACCCACCCACAATATCAACCTCCGGGCTTGACGGCTCCTCCTCCAGGCCACACGGGGCACCGCCTGGGTGCACTGGTGCTGGGTGCAAGCTGGCAGGCTGGGCAATGGCAGCACCGGGGGACAGGAGAGTAGACAGGTGGCGCACGGTGGTGGCTACAGCATCGTTGCCCACGATGGTGCTGGTCCCTACACCAAAGGCGGTGCCACCGCTTGGTTTGGCAGCAGCAGATGCCGGCAAATGGCTGGCGGACGGCACTTGCTGGAGAGTGTGCATGGGGTGCTGGGTGGTGGCCGCCACTGTGGCACTCCTGTCCCCTGGGAGCTGCTGCGGCCTCCCTGGTGACGCCAGGTGGTGCGTGCTCCTGGCTTGGCCCTTGGAGGGCGTGCCCTGTGCTAATGGATTGAACGGCAGCAAGTGGGAAGACGCCACCCCATGTGCTGCTGGCTGGGGAATCTGGGCGCGTGCTGTTGGCGAATGCTGGTGGTCATCAACGCCAATGGCAGGTGGATGTGGTGGGTTGCAGCTGTGGTACCTGGGCAAGATGCGCATGCGCTGGCCGAGAGGAACATTTTCCAGATCCTCCTGTGCCGCGTTCAATGCAGCACCCTCCCCTGCCCCAGGCTCCACAGGCTGTGCACTGGCATGCGCTGGCGAGCTGCCTGGCTCTGGCATACCCTGCTGGGCACCAGGGCCAGGTTGCCCCGGCCGCTGCTCCAAACCCTGCTTAGGAACCCCCAACACCCTGCTGGGGCCCGCATGCCCCTCCTGGCTGCCACTGTCTATGGCGTTGATCCTGTCCTGGGCCCTTGTCATGGCTTCCGTGATACGCAGCTGCGCTTCAGCGTCAGAGAGCGTAGCAGGCAGCCGGAATTGTTGCAGTGCTTTTGCCGCTGTCACCATGTCAATGTCCTGGTTGCCACCATCGAAGTAGAGCGCGGAAGGCTGCACAAAGGATGGGATCAGGTTTGTGATGGGGGACCATTAGGCTTGGCCCACGATGGTCAACATTGGTGAGTCAGTTTCCAAGTCTACATCTCCAAGGGACACAGGCCCGGTCCAGACAGACAGGCACTGGCAAGTATCCTGGGGCATGCAACAACCGGTGTGCTGTCTGGAACGCTGAGCGTATGGCAGCATGTCACGTCATGGCGCACGGGATAGTGTGCAGTGCATGGCACAAAGATAGATATAGTGAGCACTAGCTAACGGTACCTTTGGCTCAGTCCTGCACAAGACTGTGTCCACCGCCACACATGCCTCGACCGGCGTGCGGAATGATATCCTGATATTAACATCCGCCCGGGGCACCACCGCTTGAAAAGTTCCCTTCTTGAATTGCACATATCTGCATCAAGTACACAATCTCACGTTCAATACATTAGTTGCTGGTACACACCTTCAGTCCCTAGTGTGCTTACCTGTCACCAGAACCCTTTGTATTCCATGTGTTCATTTCCAGTGCATGAGATACCTTCTGTGGTTAGATACAGCAAGTTTATATAATCCTTTCCTTTCTACTTCCTTAAAATTAGTGGAAATTAGTTCAGTTGCAGTCTGCGTGGCAAGACACCCATGTATGGGTAAGTCTGCATGCATGTGGAGTGCAGCATACACTGCACAATCTCCACTGCCTGTGCCCAGCACATGTGAACCGCACCTCAGCCCACAGCCCTTGTTGACCCTGCCAATCCCTTGCCAGCGGCTGCCTTTCTCTTGCAGCTCCTCGACAACCTCCCTTGCCTCAGGTGAGTGTGGCACATACGTCTGCCCAGTGGAGGCCTCGGCATGCTCCAGCTGCCGTCCACCGCTTGCCTGTGCGCCTGCCACCGCTGGCGCATCCTCCTCCTCCCCACTCTCCTGATTTTCCTCCTCCAACCTGAAAACACCAGCCACAACAGCAGCAGGCCCCGGCTCCTGCACGCCCCCATCGCCTGCCCCTTGCTCCCGGGCTAGTTTACCCTCAGCATACACCCGTGCTTTCTCCACAGCTGCATGGATGCGCGTGAGTGCGTTGTCGTGGCTGAGCGCCCCCTCCTCATCACAGCCCAAGAGGCGCCAGCTGGCAGTGTGCACATCCACAATGGCACCAGTACTGGAGCTGCAAGGAAAATTGCGCTTCTGAGCCTGCACACGCCACCCACACACTCATTACCATGCACCAGATGGAACCAATGGCAAGCCATGCACGCACAGCCAGACCCTGCGCCAGCAAGAGCGCTCCATCCTACCACAGGACACCGCCCCATTGCCAACCCAAAAAACACGCGAGCAAAGGGACACTCATTGTGTTAAACAGGCTGATCAACGCACGGGTACAGGCTAAGAGTTGCAACACCTTCCTCAATTCCACCCACCTGTCTCCCGCCAAGGGTCACAAGCACATCGAATGCCACAGCAGCCTCCACGCCCGTGGCAAAGCCCGAAATACACCAGTTGCCGCTTGAGCCACTCTTTCGGCCCAGATACGCCCTGTATGGCCGATTCTGCAGCCTCTTGTCCCTTGCCACGCCACTGCGGGGATGTTGAGGGCACAATCATTTTCATGCGGCTGAGCAGGGAGACAGGGCTGGTAGGAGCCCACCATGCTGATGATTGCATGAGGATTCGCTCCATGGCAGGCTGCAAAGGGGCAGAGGCACACACAGGGTGCTGAAAACACAGCATGGTGCAGCATTCGGCAATTGATCATGCAACCTGCAGTGCCCATCGCTTTGCTAATGTTCAGTCAACATGCATGTGACAGACAGGCTCCGAATTTTATTTCATGTTGCACTATGCAGTGAGGTTGCAGAGTGTATGCATCCAAGGAGAGTGGCAACTGGAAACCCGATATCAACACGCACAGGCAGTGCAGTTTGCCAACAGGGCTACAAGCTGTGTTGGCACACAGGTGCACAAATGAGATGACTCACTGGTACTTCTGATGCTGCCCTTGGCCCCCACTGCTCGGGACATTTGTTGTTGCACCAAGATCTGGTGCACCAGCCTCCCTCTGCAAGCTCCCACCATGCTGGACAATAGTGCCCTTTCCCTTTGGCTTCCCCCCCTTCCCTGATTTCCCTGCGCATCCACAGGCCACGCCGTCAGCCACACATGCAGCATTCCCACCCACGGCTGCAACCCTCCAGATGTATACCACATATCTCATGACAAAGCTTGAAATTGTCCCGAATCACACACAGTATGGGGCATCTTCACCGCTGTTGCGCCGTGGCACACTACAAACAGCATATCATCGAAGCTGTCCAGCATGCTCACGGCTGTTATCCACTGCAACACTTGCCTTTTGCAAAAGTAGTTGTCATCGTGGTGCCGATGCCTGTACGCAACAAATGACCGTACCTTGCTGACCATGGCCCAGCCCCTTTTTCCTCACGTGGGTTTCCACCTTGCCCTCCACCAACATCACTCGGCCGTGGGCGTCCTCCAGACTGAGCTTGTCCCCACCCTTCTCCACCTCCGCCACCAGAGCTTGAGCAGCGTTGGCAACATGAACCGCCCCCCCTTCCGCAGTGGGGAAGTTCCACCAATCCCCCTAAGGAAATACCGCGGGTTTCATGAGTGCAAGGAATGCCAACATCACCATCCCACCAACGGACCAATGAAAGCACCATGCAATATGACTACAAGCTGAGTACTAGTGCATTTGCATTTGCATCCACATGCACATGCATCCATCCATGCAAATGTACATCCGCATCCACATGCACATTCTACTGCAACGTGGCCACCATGTCATGCATATACTCAGTGGCCAGAGAAGGCAAGTGGACATGAAACACGTCCTGGGGTGCTTCCACATGCAGGCGGCATAGATAGCAACATGCAATATCCTACCGGTATTTGCAGCCTGTGTCCCAGCACGTCGGAGGCAGCAGCAGCTTCTACTGCAGTACGAAACAACACCATGTACGACCTTCCCATATGGCGTCGCTTGGCAGTGACACCATGGTAGCGTTTGGACCTGTACACATACCTACAAACAAGGGAATGGCTGACTTGAGCAACAGCCCCACATGTGAAACAGGGAATATTGCGCCATCAGCTGCATGTACATGGCAATGAACATACACTGAAATGGAACAGTTTTTGGGTGCAGGATGCCACGACTAGTGCGCAAGGTGGCAATTGAGCAAAACAAGATAATAGGAGTGGCATGCATATGCATTGCCCACGGTGAAAATCACACATACCAATAGCCATCTGCGCCCCGCTCTGGCTTCCGAGGTTTCTTTTCCTTTGCAGTCCTAGCCCTGCCGACATGTAGAGGAGCAATAGCAGCATGTTGTTGGTCATCTTGATCCTCTTCCGCCTGACTGCCTGCATACAGGAACCACCACCATTGCACACTCCTGACTGTGTTCCGCCATTGCCATATCATTGCTGACGCTGTGGACACACCTGCTTCATCGAGAGGCTCCTCCTCCTCCTCGTTACCATCGCCATTGCTCTCCCCTCCTCCATCGCTATCTTCTTCACCCTTATCAGACTCTCCCTCATCATTGCCCCTGTCGTCCTCCTCTCGGGCAGACGCTCCCTCCTCATCACTACCGTCCCCACGCTCCGAGCCTGAGTCAGACCCAGAGCTAGACCCAGCGGATGAAGAGTACCCGCCCTCCCCTGCACTTCCGGCAGATACGGCCTCTTCCTCGGCATTGCCTGTTCCAAGCGGCAATGGACACAAGTCAGGCGCTAATTGGCATGCATGCGTGGCATTCCACCTTCAAACATTTTAGCAGCCAGGCTATCGTTTTTCCCCCGAGTTACCCAGCTTTCAATTGCTGCATCTCCCACCGTCAACTCATGCATCAACTCTGGCACACAAGCCACGAATGCCCCACGCAAATGATAGCACTAGCAGGCCATGGTACCTGCATCTTGTGGGTTGCCCAGCCCTCTTTCTGCCATCATCTGCTTTGCCGCCAAAAAAGCCGCCTGCAAGCGCTCCATTGACATGCCCTGACCGTTGTTGGGATACACGCCGCTGTAGAGCAACAAGGAACATGTTGTTTCGAGCAATGGATGGTGCTGTATCAAGACCATTGAAGAGATGAACCAGTGCATTGCTGTGGCTTGCTGTCAGCTATTTGGTGCAATACCATGTTGGCCATGGTTTAGCAGATGGACACCTTGCCAGCACTCTGCAATGGAACGGTGGAAACCGCATAGTTGAGGTATATACTTACTGTGGACGTATCCCTTCAGCAGCTTCGGCAGGTAAATGCGCCCTGGGGCTGACCACTGGTGCCTTTTTTTTGCTGGGCTGCGCTTCCTCGGCGCATGGGGCTGGCAAGGCAGGGACCTCCTCCTCACTTGAGAACCTGGCGAGAGGCACTGCACCCTTCTGGCTGTAGAGGCACATGACATCCACATCCTGACTCATTGAGGACGAAGGGCTGCCGTTACTGCTGCGCACTGGCCGGGCATCAGGAACCTCTGCAGATGCGCCTCCCCGCACTCCTGCAGACGACCAGTAGAATGTTAGGATCAAAAGCCGCCGAGTGCTTGCATGCGAGATATGCAAATCCAACAGCACTCACTTCCCGAGATGCATTCCAGCACTACAGCCAGAATAGCAACAGCACACACCCCTTCTACATGCGGGAAAATTGTTGCATGCAATCGCCATCCGCACGACCTTGAGAACAGCAAGGGACTGGCGGGACTGTGCGCCAACTCTTAAAATTTTCACATCGTCAAAAAGACTACAATTGGGCAGTAATCCCTGTGTGAGAGGCAAAGTAAGCAACCATGGCCCCACACAGCCAACACAGCGAAGCCTAATGCACACCCCTGGTTTAAATCACTGCTATCCGTTGATCCCTGCCATGCAACATACCGCTGCCGCTCTCCTGTTGTACACGGGTGGGCAGTTGCTTCCCCTGCACGACTGCCGCCACGCAATCCTCTCCCCACTTCACAGCCTCCCACACCGCTGCATGTGCCGCTGACCAGCTCAAAGAGCTCATCTCTTGCCGCACATCAGCCATGGCCTTGCTTGTATCGATGGGGAATGCAGTTGAGTCAACAATTGACCCGAACGCAACAGGGAAGTTTTGCCCCGGGCAGGCAGGAGAGCCGTCTTCCTCCTGCACAATGCGAGAGCGGCATGCAAGGTGTTAGTGTTGGTTGGTGCGGATGCAAGCCCCGTGAAGTGTTATCACCAATTCACGAGCAGCGGTAATTGATAGACCATGACAAAATTCATGCCAGCACACAGCATCTACGTCACTGACAATTTCCTAAGCGCTTGACCACTGTGCAAAAGGTTGCAGCTAGACCCTAAAAATTTGACATGTCTCCCTGAGGCCGCAGCAAGGGTACTGTGGTGCTTCGCACCGTAGACTGTTGGGTTTCAGCCTCACCGCTACAGCCAGCTGCATGGAATCCCACGCCACCGCCGCGGCTGCTGCCGTGCCAAAGCCTCCAGCAACACACACAGCGCCACAGGGCAGCTGGCAGCGCGCTTCCCATGTGCCATCGAGGCCCCGCTGCACACCCCTGCAGGGCAGGTGTTATAGGGTCGGTGCCAGTGGCACAGCGGAGGCTTCAACAATGTGACTTCAAACCTTGCAATATGGACACCTGAACCGCGGGCAGACGTCAATAAAGGGCAGAGAATGTGAAAATGTCAGGACCAGAGCGTGGTTCCCAGCAGGACCCGAGCGTGCTTCCCAACTACAACGTGCCTTCCCAACGCACCCTTGCCTGTGCCGCATACCTGTATTGTGCCATACCCAACCCCACCAGTCACAGCGTCAAAGGCAACGAGCTGTATAGCCACCCCCTGCTATTGCTGGGTCCTCTAGAGGCTGCATCATGTCTGTTTGCACTGTGGCACAGAACTGTCAGCATAAGGTAGCCAATGAGCTTCACAACAAGATATACCCTGCCTGCACCGGATTTGAGCTGGAAATTACGCTGCAAGAACTTCCACTACGCCAGGACCGGTAGGTAATAGCCTTCCAAGACCACATGCATGCATATACTACATTTTACGCGGTTAGTGGTACAACAAGAAGGCACGGACTGTTGCAACAGTGGTTAAAAAACATGAGCTGCACGCCGTGCGCCCTGTTGCACCCAGAATAAATGGCAGAAAGAAGCAACTCAGAGCAGCTATGTACAGGCGTTGACTCCTACACAAATGTCTACTCCTAGGATGGCTCGAGGGTGTCCCAAAGGATGCTTGCTATTAAAACAGCGTAGCCAATATCTGTATTAGGACAGGACTCACTGGACTCACTGACATCACACGCTTTTCTTGAACGCACCTCCTTGCCCCCACCTCCTTGCCCCCATCTCCTTGCTGCTTCAAAATCGTAGGCCAGCAGGCCTCACAAAACGGTGCGCATCGGGACACAACGCAGGCCAGGCTTGGTCAAACAAGTTCACGTCAGTGCATCAGGTTGCTCTACTTGTAAACCAACAGAGTCCTTTATGGCAGCGATAGTGAATATGGAACGGCGGTATTCCCCACCGTAATTCCACCGTATTTACAGTTATACGTTACTCACCAACCTCTACTCTGGTTAGACTATCTGGGTTATAAGGCCTTCCTCTCCAGGCGACGGCTGTATCTTGTTGACACCGGTCT
This sequence comes from Heterotrichella gracilis, assembly GCA_032358255.1. Taxonomy (NCBI): domain Eukaryota; class Xanthophyceae; order Tribonematales; family Xanthonemataceae; genus Heterotrichella; species Heterotrichella gracilis. The sequence continues at coordinate 9,431 of JAULBX010028604.1, forward strand.
TTTAAATGGGTTGCAGCCGTGATTGATACTTTCGAAATAAATTCGGTCCTACGCGCCAATCACAGATACGATATGTGACAACGTGACCCCAGTTCAAAGATGGCAGCCTTGTTGACTGCGCTATTCATATCCTTGCTCGCTTCAACACAGCTTGCTTCTAGTGTAGAAGCTCAGGCATGTAATGCCGCCGGGCCTCGAGTAGTATGTGGTGAGTACCATCACCTGTGCCATCATTTGTGTCGGGTCACCACCAATTAAGGCTCACTAGTTTGCACCGAATACTATACCTAGCTGCGAGGGTAGCTTAGGCGTTAGTAGCTATTGATTACCTGCTTACAACTGGAACACGCGATGGCGTAATGCATGCATTGTGAATATGCATGAATGCATGCATTGTGAATATGCATGCATGCTAAATCTCCGAAACTCCGGACCACGGTGAAGTATCGTGCCACTCACTCAGACTGGGCCTGTCCACGGTTATGTCGCCGTAGTACAACCCCATCCTTTGGCACCGGAAAGCAACCCTACGCTACAACTTTGCCCACACATGTAAGCTACCTGCACCCACCTGGGTAGTGATGGCAACACTCCCTTATCAAAGCCTGCAAAAGCCCCGATGCGGTTGGGCGCCTGCACAGGAAGTCTCTGTGTCACTCCTGCCTGAGCATACTTTCTCATCCTATGCCCACAGGCACGCCAGGCACCACTGCACAGCAGTGCCAAACCTTAGGGTGCTGCTGGGACGGCGCTTCCCCCACCTGCTTCCATGCTAATGGCGAGACCAGCGAGTACACCATCGTGGATGTCGTCGACACTGGTAGGCTCACTGTGGCCCTGCGCGTCTTAAAAACCTGTGGCACTCCACTAATTTTGCTTTCACCCACTACCAAGGGGTCGCCACCCATTGAAGCTCGCCGAGTTTCTACTTCACTCACCAACTGCATCAAAGCAGCTCGGTTGCTCTGAAAATCTCCTCCATCGCCTTCACAAGTACCCGGTCTGCCTGCCACAGCACTCCACCCACCCATCCACCCACTCCCAACCCAAGCACACCATATTATACCCACCGGCCAGCTTGTCTCTTGCTGCTGCCTTACCAGCCACTGCACTACCCACTCAACCCTGCTGCACTTTCCCTTCTCCAGCCTATGGCATGAGTGCCGAGCTTGAGCAAAGCGCCTCCACCAGCCCCGAGCTGGGACCAGACCTGTTCAAGCTGGGACTCAAGGTGGTGCGCCACACGGAGAAGATTTTGCAGGTGCGTGGGGATTGTGGTCCTTGCTGTTGTTGTGTTCTGTCTAGGTTGGCAATGGACAGGTTGGGCGGTCTGCGTGGCAACTGGTTTTAAGTTGCACTCACAGTCGCAACGTCGAAATTAGTAGACTTTTTACCACAGACGTTTGTGGCGCCGTTCATGTGAAGGATTACAGTTGGTAGCAAAATACTACACATGGTGATGCCACTGGCGGGTATGGGAAAAAAACTTTATGTGTAGACGCGGGAGGCAGCACTGCCAGAACTTAACAGTACTACAACCCTCACCTGTCACGGCTGCAGGTCCAGCTGGGCGACTACCATGGCAAGCGCTACCAGGTGGCGACTTCCTTGTTCCCCCCCACATGCATCGCAGGAGGCAGGCAGCCGGCAAGGGATCGTAAGTGTCTGCGAAGGACTTCGGCGTGCATTTTATCACAGCATCATCACGTTATTCTGTCTCTGCGATCCCAAAACAGCGTTGCGCTGTAGCCAGGTTGTCATTGGTGGATGGATGCATGGGGATGGTACACATCATGTGACACATGTTGACAGCCCCTGGCTTGTGGCTGGTGGCACATGTGCTTGGGTCGTTTGGTGGGTCGTCTGGTTCTGGCTGGAAGGGTCTGGCTGCATGCATTGGCGGCATGTGTTGCATGGTGCCACAGGGGCACAATGCACATGCTTTGACCAACACACTGTCGTCACACACCTCAATCATGGCCACCTAGCCGCCATTATAAGCCATTAATTGCTGTCAATCAATGCATTAATGCGCATGACTCGTGCATTGCAGTGCCATCCGGTATCCTGTGTTCCTGCCTGCGTCAATGCAAGAGTCGCTTCTGCCAACGGTTGCAATACAACCCCTTCGCTGTAGTCCCCTCCTCTGCAGTGCAAATATGGCAACCAACCCTCTCCTTCCCTCCCCCCTCTGCAGCCCCCTCCCTGTACCACTTTGACTTCAAGTATGGCCGCGGTCCCTTCTCCTTTGAGGTCGCTCGCCACACAGCTGATGACGTGTTTTTTAACACCACGGGCCACAGGCTGGTGTTCAAGGTGGGTGCAGGGGGATTAAAAAGCCCAGGGCTGAGAGTGTGTTTAAGTTGGGGCGGGTTCCCAACACCCCACATGTGCAGGAAGGGGGCAATGGGCCGTAGCTGCTTTGTCCTGTTAGACTCTGTTACAGGGATACTTTACATAGGTTAGTAGCACAACTATGATTCCATTGACAACGCATGCGCATCAAGTCCATCCCCCTTCAGCGTCGGTGCATTCCTTCCCCTTCAGGAGCAATACCTAGAGTTGACATCGGCCCTGCCTCCCGGTGCCAAGCTCTTTGGCCTGGGCGAGCACACCCTGACATCTGGCATTGAGCTGCCATGTGGCGGCCAGCCAATTACCCTGTGGAACCGTGATGCGCTGCCGTCCTTTACCAACAACAACCTGTACGGGTCACACCCCTTGCTCACTGTACTGCTGCCAGGTGAGAAGGCAAGGGAGGGTGAATGGGGATGGTAGTGGTGGTGGTGGTGAGGGGATGTCTGTTATGTATTGTTGTTGCTATTTGCCTCCCATCATACTTAGGCATCTGGTGCTTGCGCCACCCAGCTGGGTCTTGTCAAGCTTCAAACCATTCCTTATTGTTATGCTAAAATCCCTGTCATGACCACATGCATCCCACCATTGCATGCGAATGCAGACACGTGTTCCTTGGCTAGTTATGGCAACTCACTGTCATGCAATGCGTTCCAATGGGGAAAGTCAAACAGCAACATACACCTTGTTACCTTTCCCCCTCCCTCTCATGTAGATGGCCGTGCCTATGGCGTCCTGCTACTCAACAGCAATGGGATGGAGGTGGTGATCCAGGACAGCACCATCACCTACAGAACAATAGGGGGGATACTGGACTTCTATTTCTTGGTGGGTCCCTCCCCTGCTGACGTGGCACGCCAGCTGGCAGAGGTGGTGGGGCGGCCAGCCATGCCCCCCCTGTGGTCGCTTGGGTTCCACCAGAGCAGGTGCGCACATTGGAACATGGAAATTTGTTGGTTTTTGGAACGGCTTCCGTGCAATTTTTAGAGGACAACTCGGACTGTGGGTGGCGGCTTCCATCACAGCAATGACAGAGGATTTCAATTTTCCAGTGATGCACTGCATGCTCCACATCACACAGCCTATCATGGCCAAGGTCCCATGCCGAGAGTAATTTTCCACACTCCAGCGATCAGCTCCTTAAAACCTACTGTTTACCCTGGCAGGTGGGGCTACTCCACCTTGGACATTCTCAAGGAGGTGGTGAAAAACTACACCGATGCAAACATCCCCCTTGAGGTCATCTGGTCAGACATCGATTACATGGACCAGCACCGCATCTTCACAACAGACCCCCAGGCCTTCCCAGTGGACAAATTCCGCACATTTGTGGACTCCCTGCACACCAATGGCCAGCGCTGGGTGCCCATTGTGGACCCAGGGGTGGCGGTGGCAAAGGGGTACGCGGCCTACGACGAGGGGATGGAACGTGATGTGTTCATCAAGGACGCGTCTGGCAAAAAGCCCTACATGGGACAGGTAACAACCCCTGCAGGCTTATGCGTGCGACGCCTGTCTGGCCTTCTTCTTAACACTGTTCAGTGCTTATAATGCACCATCCTGCATTGCAGGGTCGCTATTGCACAATGTGTTGGCATGTCTATCAGCACTGTGGTGTCTGAAGAACACAGCTTTTCAAGGAGAATTTTGCATCCCCGCAGGTGTGGCCTGGGGCTGTGCAGTGGCCCGACTTCCTTGCCAATGAGACCCAGGGCTACTGGGAGGACTTCCTGTCAGCATTTCACGATATGGTGCCCTATGATGGCCTGTGGATCGACATGAACGAGCCATCAAACTTCTGCAGCGGGGAGGTGTGCCAGCTGCCAACACAAGGTAGGGTAGTGGTTATGACCTGTCTAGGGTTTTGCTTGGACTGTGGCATCGCTTGCAGGTGGACCATCACTGTGGCTTGTCTACTAGTGGTTTGTGTGCACTGTGCTACACCAGTAGCAGATAGCGCACAGACCGCTAGTAAGCAGCACATAGTGATGGTACACTGCAAGCAATGCCATGCACGAACACAACCGCCAGAGTCCAAGCAAAACCCTGATCTAGGGTGAGCACTGCTTCCCCAAACCCATTTCTAACTATCACATGGAATGCCCACCCTCCTCTCAGGGACCAGCGCAATGGGGCTGAATGACGTGGGCTGCCCCCTTAACTGCACCTCCCTGGAGCAAGCCTACCCAGACCTCGCCCCCAAGTTATCCAAATTCGTTACCCCCCCCTACACTATCGACAATGGCGCCGCCAAGCTCCCACTCAATACCCGCACAGCCTCACCCACAGCCCGACACCTGGACGGCACGCTGATGTATAACACGCATAACGTGTACGGGCTGGGGATGGCCCAGCAGACGTTCAAGGCGGCGGCGGCGGTGAATAAGAAGCGCCCCTTTGTGCTGACAAGGTGGGTGGTTAGTGGTTGGCGTGCAGGGGTGGGCGGACGGGGGGATGCGCGAGGTTGGCAGTTTGTGGGTCCTGACAGCTGCCACAACTCTTCTTGTCTGCCATTGAACTAGAAGTTGGTCCTGTTATTTCCTAAGGTCATCGCCTCCTTACGTACCCCCAACCACAAACCACCGCCCATGAAAGATATGCACCCTACACAGCTTTTAGAAGGTAGAACGTTTTCATCATGTAGTGTTGTAAGTGTTTTTGTATAAAAATGTTCCAATTTTATATTATATAAGGTCACATTGTTGTTATTAGTATGTTGAGAACTAAGTTCATTGCATGACACTTCCCCAGGTCCACCTTTTTGGGCTCCGGCACGTACGCGGCTCACTGGACGGGTGACAGCGCCTCCACCTGGCAGGACCTGCGCTGGGCAGTAACAGGGGTGCTGCAAGGGGCAATGGACGGACTGGCGATGATAGGTAAGGGGGTGTTGGGATGTCGGGGGTGGTGGTGGTGCTGGAGATGGGAGAGGGGAGACATGCGTGTTACCGGGGGCATTGAGTGACTTGGCATGGGGGGTGGGGTGTTGGGTGCCTCAGAGTGGGGAGTGGGGGCAGGTACTATCAATGATGGGGCAGGACATTCTGATGAGCAAAATTATTATTGCAAACGCGATTGTTGCCGCAAGCATGGCATGGTGTTGACCTGTGTGCTGGCGGCACTGGTGAAACAGTGACATACACAGCATGTGACATATGTGTGTCCATGGCCAAGAAATACCGCCCTCCTTGAGCCCTGCAATAACCCTTTTGCACCTCCATCACAGCCAACAAGAGCTATATTCTTGCGTTACAGCACTTAAGCCACCCACCCACTCGCAGGCAATGATGCTTGCGGATTCTTCGGCAACGCCACTCCTGAGCTGTGCTCCCGCTGGATTGCCGCCAGCGCATTCCAACCCTTTGTCAGGGACCACTCAGCACTAGACACAGAACCACAGGTGCGAGTAGTAATAGCAGTGGTCCTTGTGCTGGGAAGGTCGCAAGGAACCTACGGATCTTGTAGTGCGCTGCAGTGGTCTGGCGTCATGTCTCTCCTTGGAATGGCTTGTCTGCATGCTTGACCTTTCAACCAGGCAGCCTTTTATAGACTCCACTAAACCTGACATGCCTTTTGGCCTCCCACTTATCACCTCAAGGACCATGCATATGTAAATCCCTAGGAAACTTGCCCGATGGGTACCCAAACTACCCCACATGGAATCCCCCACCGTAGGTTTATTGATCCCTCCACTGGCATGTTGTAATGCACATAGGACCCTCTCATTCCACACACCTGTTCAACCCCCCTTGCCTTCCACCCTGCAGGAGCTGTACCGCTGGCCCGAGGTTGCCGCCACCGCCCGCTCTGTGCTTGGCCTGCGCTACTCGCTGCTGCCCTACATGTACACGCTGTTCCTGTATGCGCACACTCGAGGGGGTCCAGTCATCACGCCCACCTTTGTGGCCTTTCCAAATGACACCGTCACGCACGGGCTGGACAGGTGGGTGATCCAAAATATAACAAAAGTGAAACAAATGTATTAATAAATATTTTGTTTATAGAGGTATTCGAATAATTAACAACCCGATTTTTAAAATGTAAATGAATTATCTGGAAAGGGTGAAGCTATTCACTAAAAGTGTGTGGTGGTGGTGATATGATGCGGATAACGGGGAGGCATGGGAGCGTCTGGCCGCTGTTGGTGAATGCATCCCACCTGCGGCACGCATGTAATTGTAATTGTGACTATGCCCCCCTGCAGCCAATGGATGCTGGGCCCCGCCATCCTGGTGGCCCCCGCGCTGGACCAAGGGGTGAAGTCAGTCAAGGCGTATTTCCCCGCTGGGCTGTGGTATGCGCTGCATCACATTGGGCATGTGGTGGAGTCAAAGGGAGGGGACGACGGCTGGCGCACCCTGGACGCCCTGTTGTACACCACCCCTGTCTTCACACTGGGTACGTGGATGGGTAGATGATGCTTGGGCTTGTGATGGCATGTGTGTGCATTCGCCAGTTGCTAATGTGTGGTGGTGCTGTGCATGGGCTGCGTGGAAGTGGCAAAAATCGGGATGGGAAGATGTTGAGCTTGCTGTAAGTGGCATGCATCCACTCCCATTGGTTATATGTCACTGGTATGCACGTTCAGCACGCACTTTGTGTTTTGCTCGGTACCCAAAGGGGTTGTTTTCGAGTTTAAATAGTTTGCTGACGCCAAAGAACGTGGACCCCATGCAGGCGGATTTGTCATCCCCATGCAGCAGCCAGCTCTGACCACCCGGGAGGTGCAGTCCTCCCCTCTCTCTCTCGTGGTGGCACTCCCCTCGGCGCCTAGCAGTGGCCAGGCACCCTCCTTCCCCCGCCGCATGCTGCTGGGTGCAGAGACCCTACAGGGCTGGGGCGGGGACCTGCGCACTGCCATTGGCGGGATGTACATCGACGACGGAGAACAGCTGGAGGTATGCCTGGGGTCCAAGGTGGCATGCTTGGGTCGCCTAGCTGTTGCATATGAACGTCGCAAGCCCGCCCTATGGTATTGCACCCATGGTACACGCTGCGTTCTGCACCCATGCGACATGTGTGCACTAAACAAGTACAGGGTAGTCCTGCGCACTCGAGTGCAACGGCAACAGCGTCTGACTCCAAACATGCGCACATGCTGCCTGGCGCCTGGTGCCCATGCACACACCGTCACTGCTGTGCCCCCCTTGCCAGGTGTCGCTTAACCCTGCCAACCACCTGCGCTTCTTCGCCGCTGCCACCGCCTCCCGGGGCGCCCTCCTCATCACCTGGCAGCTGGCACCGGAGGTGGAGCACCTGCAGGCTGGAGCCATGGACTGCGCGCAAACCCCACACTATCCCCAGCTGGGCAACGTCAAGGTTATGGGATTGGCCCTGGGATCGGGTGCATCCCCACTGGGAGCAGGGTTCACCGCCCACCTGCAGGTTGGGGCTGTTGGCGCAGAGCGCGACGGGGCATTTGAGGCAGGCCAGGGCGTGCAGCTGGGCAGTGGCCAGGTGGAGTATGATGCTGAGACCCAGGTGCTGCATCTGAGGGGCGTGAACCACCAGATGGTGTGTGCCCAGGCTGTCCGGCTCTATTGGAGCAGCGCGGCGGTTGCGGCTGAATGAGGCCTTTGTTTGCTCACTATGATAGCCAAGTGATTTGGCCACCAGCAGGACAACTGCAGTTTGACAATTTGTGCGCCACAGTTTCTACTCAGGGAAACTCTGTGGGAAAATTACCGTTCACTTTTTGACAGCATGATACTGAAGTCGGGCACGTTTTCTTGGAAACATTTTTGAAGTGAAGCACTTGTGTTTTTTGTGAGATTGCAGTCTCAAATAGCATATAGGCGAGTGAAGAAGTCAAACCAGGTATTTAATCAGCAGACTGCTGGTAGCTCGTTTAATACATCATACCAGCAATGCGGAGACTATACTTGAGGACCAAGCAGCATGTTTCAGGTATTGATGCTAGTGAATATCTGCACTGTTGTTTGCAACTGCCAGCACAGGGGCCGACCGTACTTCTGTTAGGCAGATAGAGTACACAGCCCGCTCGTGATAACGCACATAAAAGGTTTGTTTTGGGGTTGACACTGACCACAGCAAGTATTGAACGTACAAACACCCTAGATGCCAACTACAAAAGGTGCACATGAAGAACGGTGGCGGTAGATTTGTGTTTCTGGGGTTTCCATGAGAGGTGGTGTTAAAAAACACCAGTTTTGTGTTTGTGGAGTCAAGGAGCAGGCGCTTATGCGGAGGTGAACTTGGTCACCGCCTTGGTGCCCTCAGACACTGCGTGCTTGGCCAGCTCACCGGGCAGCACCAGGCGCACAGCGGTCTGGATCTCCCTGGAGGTCACTGCACAGGGGGCAAGAAGCATGTCAGACACCAGCTGGGATGTTCAAACGGGGTGTTGGCAGGCAAGGGTGGTCTTGTATGGCAGTCAACAGGTTTGCAGTCAAACACACAAGGGAAGAGCATGTCAGGCACTTATCCCCAGTTTGTGGGCAACTGGCAGGCAGATTTGGCACTGGCAGCAGTCAACAGGGGCGGTTTGCAGGGTCAGGCACTCACGGGTTGGCTTCTTTGTGTAGCGGGACAGCTTGGAGGCCTCGGTGGCGATCTTCTCAAACTGGTCAGCTATGAAAGAGTTGAGGATGCTCATGGACTTGGAGCTGATGCCGGTGTCGGGGTGCACCTGCTTCAGGACCTTGAAGATGTAGCTCTTGTAGCTCTCCACCGCCTTCTTGGACTTCTTCTTCTTGCCATCGGGCTTCTTGACGGCCGCGGCCTTCTTGGCGGGGGCTTTGTCTGCCTTGGGAGCCATTGCGAGAGGTTTGGTGTGAGTGACTGGAAGTGGGTGACGAAAGAGGGGTTATGCTTTCGAAGTGGGCGCTGTTGACCTTTTATATGCAAGCGGGAAATCGCCCTGCTGCAGCGTTCAAATTTTCACCGGCTGGGGGCCAATGAGCGTGCAGCATTGATCAGGCCCGACTCCACAGGCCGTCCTCCTGAGTCGGGCTGCAGTGAATCCTGCTCTCCCATTGGCCCCCAGCTGCCACGCTGGCACAGTGGGCGTTGACTTCGCTGCTGCGTTTGAACTGGGCGGTATTTAACGCCAGGGGTTGTGCCAGCGACAGGCATAAATCTTCCTTCACCCCTTCTCATCCCTCACCCCCCAACAAACTCCTTCAAGATGTCTGGCAAGGGCAAGCGCGCTCCGGCGAAGAAGTCGGTCTCAAAGTACGTCCGCTGCCATGCCATGCCATTTGCGTGGACTCAACCTAGTGCCCACAAGCAGCTTTCGATTAAAACCTCTGCTTGCCTGTTCTTCAAGTTCAAAAGCAGTTGGCCGTCCTTGCTGACCCCCTTCCCTCCTCTCCCTGCGCAGGTCCGCCAAGGCCGGGCTCCAGTTCCCAGTGGGGCGTGTGGCCCGCTACCTGAAGAAGGGCAAGTATGCCACCCGCATCGGCGCTGGCGCACCCGTGTACCTGGCAGCCGTGCTCGAGTACCTCGCAGCTGAGGTGCTGGAGCTGGCAGGCAACGCCGCCCGCGACAACAAGAAGACCCGCATCATCCCCAGGCACATCCAGGTACTGCCCTTGCAAGACAGCTGTGCCTACCTCCTTGACTTGCGTGTCTGCCTGACCTCCTTTAAGAGACAGCTGTGGCTGTGGTGTAGAAATGATACATTAATAAAAGTGCCTGCACCCAACCTGCACTCACGGAAGAGTTGCCTGCACGTTGGCTTCCGGTACAGGTTCAACCCCTGCAAAAATGGCTTGCTGTGCCTTCATCTGCACCCACCACTGGCCTGTCTGACTCAAATGCTCATTGTGCCTTGTTCCCCTCTGTGCAGCTGGCTGTGAGGAACGACGAGGAGCTGAGCAAGCTGCTTGGCGAGGTGACCATCGCCGCTGGTGGTGTGCTGCCCAACATCCACTCGGTGCTGCTGCCCAAGAGCTCCAAGAAGGACAAGGAGGCATAAGCGCCTTGGCCACACTTGCACTTCCAACAACAAAACTGGTGTTTATTAACACCACCACAGCTGGAAACCCTTGTGTGGCCTGTTGGCACCTGGCGCAAGTACCCATGCACGTTGCCGCAGCACCCAATATATAGTTTAGGACTGTTGCGTACCCAGGGGCAGAGACGCATATCATTGGCTTGGTTGGGGGAGAATAAGCCAAAGTTTGGGGGAGACTGCTGCGTATCAAGATGGGCTGTGGCTGGCTCCTGCCTGGAAGTATCTGCCACATATGATGGCAACCCACTCACATGGCCAAAGTATTGAAACTGAAAATCCAGTTGCAAAGTAGAACTGCAACCACTCCTGCGGATCAAAGTGCAAAAATACACCCATCCGCTGCGGCGTGCACAAGTGATACTGCATATCCCTTTCAGTTTTGCAAGTTGCCCTTGCATTAAAAGTTTTGCAAACCCTGTCAACCCTTGATAAGGGCTTTACCTAATATCACAAATGTGCAAATCCTAGCAGAAAAGGGCTGACACAACCATTCCATTTTGGCAGAGGAAAGCTTGTTCATGGCTTAATAGCCACGGTTTGATAGCCAACAAAGCATAGCGAGGTTAAACATACGTATCTGAGCCCAGGTAATGGGTGAAACTCGCCCTGTTGAAGTCGACTGGGTATAAACGCCGGCTGCTGGGGTTGGCAAGACATCAGCGCGAGGTCAGATTTCGTGCAGCACATCCAAACAGCTACACAGTGTGTTGTTTGACTGGTACGTATAAACCAATATGTATGCAGAAGCAATATACGCAATGTCTTAAACGTATGCATGCATGTGCCCAGCGTGCCAAACGAGCCCCAAAGTGCGCTGTGATTCTACGTTTGAGGCTAGGCTCGGTATAACATAAGCTCACGCAGTTTGTTGTCACTGTCTAGGAGTCCTTGCAGGCACAGCAACCTTGCTAAAGCGATAACTGAGTTTTGAGGTGATGGCTGAGGCGGGCAACCTGGGGCGTTGTGTATGTTTACTCTGCCGCTGTAAGCAGCTGGGCTGCATGAGATGCATTTATTCCTACTTCAGCTATCTTGGAGTGAGAAGGCCAATCTCATCTTGCATCTTAGCTAGGCCCGTGTGCAGTCACCTTTCATAAAATAGTTGCTGACCGGTTGTCCCCCTGTTCCAGCCTGTTCTGTGGAGGTTAATGGCACCAGCTTCACAAGACACCAGCTTGCACATTCTGTGTCAAGCCTGAGTACCAGCCGCCATCCACCTCCAACCCCCTCCACCCAGCCACACCCGACCACGCCCGCCATTTCACCACCAGCTTGAACCCCACCACTCGGCCAACGCCGTCATGGCTAAACAGAGCGCATGGAACCAGCAGTCCAACGGATTTTCGCCGCTGTCCACCTTTGCTGATATCCTCAGGGGACTGGACAGCCCCACCGCTAGCAGCGCACACAGCCCAGGGTGAGTAGAGGGTGCTTTGTGAGTCCACGGAGGGGACGAGCGGCCACCTGCATCCACATTATTGACATACATAACGGTATATGGGGCTAGGTGCCCTGTGTGAAAACAGGAGTGCTTGGCGAGTGGGCCGCTGGCGGGATGCCTTCCACCTGGGGTACCAGTACGCGTATTTACCTATTTACCTTATTTATCCTTTACGTGTGTGGCAAGCGATGGCATGCCTGGCCTGTTGGCTGTGCCTGGAGTGGAGTTTGGGGTGCACACTGCATGAGCATGAACGTAGGCGATGTGTGGGGGTGCCTGTGGAAGTCATGAAGACTTGTGCGAGTATACCAGGGCAGGATGTGCATGTTGAGACAGTCATGATGATTGGGTATCCTGCACTTATAATCCCAGGTGCATGGCTGGGAAGTGCTACACAACCTGGCTTCGTGTAACAACCCTGCTAAGAAAATCAGCCTGGACATTATGCAACCACACACACTACCACATATTATTCCTGCTCCTGCAGGGCATCCTCAAATGCTGATGCAAGCCCCAGCTCAAACCCTGAGCCCAGCACCAGCACCAGTCCAGGGGAGCATACCAGCGAGGCAGTGGAGGCAGGGGAGGGAAGTGAGACCAAGTTCAAGCTCAAGCAGCCTTTGATATGGATCGACTTGGAGATGACAGGTGTGTTGCAACATTGCTACATGCGTAACCCACCGCAGATCTATATGTTGTGGGGAATCTGCGCGTCTCAATGGGTTGCATTGTGACGCATGCATGTTGCAGCAGCGCTTGTAAAGCATGGCATGCGGATAAGGAAGTAGGGTGTGCTGGGCGATGATTGCCCGCTTTTGCTCATGTCAATATGCCGTCTCCAGGGCCATACCTTGCGGGGCATGGGTCATGCAGTCATGACCATTTTCGTCAACAGTAATCATGCTGATGATGACCATACATTGCATGGTCACCAGTAATTATGGCTATCATCGTCAACAGTCATGCTGAGGACGCCCATGCATTTGTCGTCAGCTGTAATCATGGCCATCATCATCAACAGTAATTATGCTGAGGACGCCCATACATTGCGCTGTCAACATCAATCATTGCTAATGATGCCCATACATTGCGCCACACAGGATTGGACCCTGCCACCGACAAGATCATCGAGATTGCCTGCCTAGTCACCGATGGAGATCTCACTACAACCATAGAGGTGGGATACCTGTTTGGCCGGGAATTGACTGCCCACACAAGCAATTGTGCTGCTTGCTGCAGTACAGATGGGGCCCTTGTCGAATGCTGGGCAGTGGAATACATATAGATCATGTCAATCTGGTGCTGGTCATGCCCTATGCCAGGTTTCCGACTAGAGTCTCTCTGCTGTGGCACCATGGCCACCGCTTGGCAAGGCTTTCTAGGGTAGCACACGCACAGCATGTGTGTGCATAGCATGTGGACATTGCTCCGCCTGTGCACCTGGCCGAGCATCATGCAGAATGTGTGTGCACTAATGGTGCCAATTACCGGTCCGTATCTGCCCATGCCAGGCACACATAGTATTCTAAAGTAAGCCCCTCTGCACATGCGGCCTCAAGTGAGCATGCATCTGATTGGCGTAGAGCAGGTTCCTGGTACGGCTGTACTGGAATGTTCATGTACGCAACCAACTGTGTGATTCGATTCCCCACCCACAGGGCCCTGCGCTGGCCATTCACATGTCTGACTTGGAGCTCGCCAACATGAATGAGTGGTGTGTGGACACGCATGGGCGAAGCGGACTCACGCAGCGCTGCCGGGAGAGCGTGGTGACACAGGCTGAGGCTGAGGAGCAGGTGGGTGGGGTGGGGCGCAGCATGTGCGGTGGGGGGTGGAGTGAAAGGCGGTGGTGATGGTGTAGAGTGGGTGGTTGTGCGGGGTGGGTGTTGGAGTAACTGGGGCAAGGGAGGCTGCAAGTGGGTGAAAGGCGGTTGGTGGTGTTGGCGCGCATGGGTGCAGCGGAGTCATGTAGCGCTGCCGGGAGAGCGGCGTGCAATGGGTGAGGCAGATGGCCAGGTGGGTCGGGCAATGCTGACGATGGGGGTGGGCAGGGGGCGGGGGTGGATGGGTCCCCTGCGAATGCGGCATGGATGGAATAGGGGGCGGTGGTAATGCACAGGAAGGTGGTAGTGTGTGGTGGGTATGTGGGGGAGGGAGCAGGACAGGGTGGGGGGCTGGCTGGGGCACGCAGCATGTGGGGCTGCATGTGAGGTGGAGGTGGTATGCGGTGTGTGGGGGAGGTATTTGGAGGGGAACCTCGGACGATAGTGCTGGTTCATGTGCCGTCAATGTGCTGCCGCCGGCATGCCGCCGCCCCACCGTGCACCGCCTGTGCTAATTGGCCTACACGTATAATTTACAGCCTGTCAATTATGTCAAACAAACACTCCATGCCCACTAGCCAGCATTATCTTTGCGCAGGTGCTGGTGGAGCCACCACCTGTTAACTCTCCAGCTAGCGGTGCCCTGTGTGCAGGTGCTGTCCTATGTCTTTGCAAATTCCTCTTCCTTCAACAACACGCCAGCTCAATACAGGGTATGTACTGATCTATTGTATGTATGTTTATTGCGCAGGTGCTGTCGTTTGTGCGCCTCCACACGCCTGCCGGTACCTGCCAGCTGGCGGGCAACAGCGTGCATGTGGATATGGCCTTCCTCAGGATTCACATGCCGCATCTGTTTGGCCACCTGCACTACAGGTGGGTGCGCCGGGCGCAGGGTTGGGGACTGGGTATATGGGGGTTATGTGCAGCTGCTTGGCCAACCTGTAGGCCATGCGCCAGTTGGTAGCAAAAGCCTTTGATGTGGGTTGGTATGGTAGGCAGCGGGGCCATACGAACATGCCGTGTAGGCGATGCATGTGCCATGCCCATCAGCATCAATGGCATTCACCAATTGGCAAGAGCACCTCACCGGCATGCCATGACACCCACCACCCCACCCAGCCATGCTGCATATCAGTCACAATTTTCAAGCGCACCCATGGCGAGGTGTAGTCATACACCTCGCGCGCTGCTACCTATGGTGGCTGCTTGTACAAAAGTTGTTGTAAGATTCCACGCCACACCATCCCCTGGCGCCACCAGCTGACCCCTGCCTGCTGCCCGCGTTCCCCGCAGGGTGGTGGATGTGTCAAGCATCTCTGAGGTGTGCCGCCGCTGCTGCCCCGACGTGTACAAGTGCTGCCCGCGCAAGAAGCTGGCGCACACCGCACTGTCTGACATTATGGAGAGCGTGGAGGAGCTGAGGTACTACCAGCAGGCGGTGTTTGCGCGGGCAGCGCATGGGAGTGGCAGTGGGGGGAGCAGCGGGCGGACGGGGGGGAGCAAGCGGTGGTAGATGGGTGGCGGGGGTGTGTGGGCTGTGGGAGTGAAATGGGTGCATGCGCACAGCGTGAATATGTAGCCTGTGGAGTTTTTAGTGGTAATGGCTGCGGGTCCGGCAGTGTGCAGCGCTGTGCATGTCTGATCGTCAAACCCGCCGCTGTCACGCAATTCTAGGTAGAGAAGGAAGACGCTGCCCTTAGTAGGGACACAGAAAGAACCAATCTTGTGGCTGCCTCCACATTTCAACACTCTTGCTTGAGGCTTTAAGTCCGGAAGTCAGAATGCACTCAGAATCAACGGGATGCTTGGCAGTGTATCATACCCATTGTGATTATAAATCGCACATATTCACGCAGTGTGCAGCACCCACTTACTTCATCAGGTTTGACTTGAGGATTAGGGCATGTTCGCCACTGCCAGCACAGGGCCGCACTGATTCTTGTTGGGCAGAGTAGAGTACACAGCCTGCTCCTGATAGTGCAGCGTTTTGGGTTGACACAAGTATTGGATATACAGTCTCCTTGATCCAACTACAAAGGTGCACATGAAGTACAGTGGCTGTGAGAGTTGTGTTTCTGGGGTTTCCATCCGAGGTGGTGTTTAAAAACACCAGTTTCGTGTTTGTGGAGTCAAGGAGCAGGCACTTATGCGGATGTGAACTTGGTCACCGCCTTGGTGCCCTCAGACACTGCGTGCTTGGCCAGCTCACCGGGCAGCACCAGGCGCACAGCGGTCTGGATCTCCCTGGAGGTCACTGCACAGGGGGCAAGAAGCATGTCAGACACCAGCTGGCAACTTCAGAGTAACGTGGGGCAAGCAAGGGTGGCACATGGCAGTGAACAGGTTTGCAGTCAAACACACAAGGCAAGAGCATGTAAAAGTCAGTTTGTGGGAAGTGGGCAGGCAGGTTTGGGCTGACAGGGCAGAGGTGGAAGAGGGGTGGTTTGCAGGGTCAGGCACTCACGGGTTGGCTTCTTGGTGTAGCGGGACAGCTTGGAGGCCTCGGTGGCGATCTTCTCAAACTGGTCAGCTATGAAAGAGTTGAGGATGCTCATGGACTTGGAGCTGATGCCGGTGTCGGGGTGCACCTGCTTCAGGACCTTGAAGATGTAGCTCTTGTAGCTCTCCACCGCCTTCTTGGACTTCTTCTTCTTGCCATCGGGCTTCTTGACGGCCGCGGCCTTCTTGGCGGGGGCTTTGTCTGCCTTGGGAGCCATTGCGAGAGGTTTGGTGTGAGTGACTGGAAGTGGGTGACGAAAGAGGGGATATGCTTTCGAAGTGGGCGCTGTTGACCTTTTATACGCAAGCGAAATCGCCCACCTCGCCCACCATTTGAATTGCAGCAGCTGGGGCCCCCGTGGGGGCCAATGGGCGTGCAGCATTGACCAGGTCCGACTCCACAGGCCGTCCTCCTGAGTCGGGCGACTGCCGAGTCCTGCTCTCCCATTGGCCCCCAGATGCCACGCTGGCACAGTGGGCGTTGACTCGCTGCTGCCACGTTTGAACTGGGCGGTATTTAACGCCAGGGATTGCGCCAGCAACAGCCATAAATCCTCCTTCTCCCCTTCTCATCTCTCACCCCCAACAAACTCCTTCAAGATGTCTGGCAAGGGCAAGCGCGCTCCGGCGAAGAAGTCGGTCTCAAAGTACGTCTGCTGCCATGCCATGCCTGGCCTTGCATCGCTGTGCCCACGATCTGCTTTCGGTTGGAACCTGTGCTTGCCTGTCTTCTTCAAGTTTAACACATACAGTTGGACATACTTGCTGACCCCCTTCCCTCCCTTCCCTGGGCAGGTCCGCCAAGGCCGGGCTCCAGTTCCCAGTGGGGCGTGTGGCCCGCTACCTGAAGAAGGGCAAGTATGCCACCCGCATCGGCGCTGGCGCACCCGTGTACCTGGCAGCCGTGCTCGAGTACCTCGCAGCTGAGGTGCTGGAGCTGGCAGGCAACGCCGCCCGCGACAACAAGAAGACCCGCATCATCCCCAGGCACATCCAGGTACTGCCCTGCCCTGCCCTGCCCTTGCACAAGAGCTGTGCCACAGTTGCCTGCCTGATTGACACTCACCTGCTTTCAAGACAGCTGTGGCTGCCTGTCTGAAGTGCCTGCACCCAACCTGCACTCACAAGGAACAGTTGTCTGCACGTTGGCTTCCAGTACAGGTTACACCCCTGTAACAAACACGCTGTGCTGTGCCTTCAACTACACTCACCACTGGCCTGTCTGCCTCAATGTCTCACTGTGCCTTGTCCCCCTCTGTGCAGCTGGCTGTGAGGAACGACGAGGAGCTGAGCAAGCTGCTTGGCGAGGTGACCATCGCCGCCGGTGGTGTGCTGCCCAACATCCACTCGGTGCTGCTGCCCAAGAGCTCCAAGAAGGACAAGGAGGCATAAGCGCCTTGGCCACACTTGCACTTCCCACAACAAAACTGGTGTTTATTAACACCACCACAACTGGAAACCCTTGTGTGGCCCGTTGGCACATGGCGCAAGTACACATGCATGATGCCACGCAGTATACAACTCCTTTGTTGTCCATAGACTGCCGCATGCCCAGGTGCACAAGTCATGTCCGTTACCTGAACAGTTCAAGCAGAACCTCATGAACAGGTTGCATAAACTTCAACACTTGGTCTTCCAAGATCGTCAGTGCCGACCTCCTTCCCCATATCACCTTACGCTGTACTTCCCCCACATCGGTAAAAGTACCGGGTATGTGACACCCGTCACACAGACCAAACCTAGGTGTCCTTTGCAGAAAACAGTGTCTGTGACAAGCAAGCAGTGTACAACAGCCAGCTTATGACTTGCTGTCCAAACTGAACCAGTCTCTTGCTGTTGGGAATGGAGTGTCGCCATCAAGTTGCATGACTGAGTGAAGTCTTTAGGCGATATCATTGCAGGCATCACCCTGTGCTATACTCTTCATTCAAGACGGCCTTTTGGAATACAGGCCAGGTTGAACAGCTTACTGGACAACCCTTAATGCGCACTGTGCTGCATCTTGCTATCACAATAGAAGCCAGTTCAAGGTTGTCATCAGGCTGTAAAACATACAGTTGTGTCAAAGACACAGGTTGTGGGTGGTTTCCAGAAAGAGGTGGTGTTGAAAAACACCAGTTTGTTTTGCAGTGGTCAAGCCAAGGCAGGGAGCTTAGGCGCGCTCGCCACGGATGCGGCGGGCCAGCTGGATGTCCTTGGGCATGATGGTCACGCGCTTGGCGTGGAT
>JAULBX010028615.1:0-27748 GCA_032358255.1 Heterotrichella gracilis
TAAACCCTAAACCCTAAACCCTAAACCCTAAACCCTAAACCCTAAACCCTAAACCCTAAACCCTAAACCCTAAATCCACTCTACGCAATGGCGGCAATTACAAGGACATGTGCACGTGTACATATTGAAATATCAGTTCGAAGCCTCCTATCATTATTGCAAACGCAACAATATTGCAATTGCAATATTATTCGATCGAATCCATGCCACATGACAGAATGCACCACACACTGTGTCACTAGTGGCACCCAGCAACAACAGAAATGTAATGCCGCCTGCTGCCGCAGCAGCATCCACGCTCCATTAAGTAGGTAAAACCGTTTAGGTGACCTTCTAGTCACTTGGAGTGTAGTAGACGTAGTACGCCCTGCGCAACGCCGCCATCCCGATATTTCAAGCTGGACTAATGACAGTGCGCACAATACCAGCACGCACAATGCCAATATTGCAGTGCGAGCAAGCCACTTCACATTGCCAATGCCACGCAATGCACTGGCTGTGCAAACGAGGAGTTCAACTCTGAGCCATCGATGCCTGATCTGATTCCAATACTATGAGCAAACCATTTGTTGATAAACCATGCATGCAGTATTTGCAAGCAAAACCTGCAGGCCTGCCAACAAAACACTACAAGATTGTGCACATGAAATGAAAATTGATTCAAAAGTGCAACACCACTACAATCTAATGAATACAAATGATATCCAATATCATTGCTTGCCACCAAAAGGGCAACATGCAGCGCATCCAATGTGACTTGCAACTAGCAGTGCCAAAGCCCCAACATGCAATGTTCCCACACCACGGTGGGCGCACCTCCTCAAGCGAGAGACACTGTACAGGCATGTGTGCACATGTGCACCACTGACTGACACCCATTGATGCAAGTTTCCAATATTTCAGCCATAAAATGTGTAGAGACCTGCACGCAATGCCGCTGTCCAAATTGGTAACTCCTCCTGGTATCCCTGAATAGTTAATTAAAAGCAACATGTTCATTATAGAACATGCATGTTTGTAGCATGCCTGCCGCCAGTCATGGTGGTAAATCATGTGATAATTTTGAAGCATGGGTTGCCATCAGCATCCAACTGCTGGCGGCCAGAAACCACTGCCACGCATCCCTCTCCAGCCCATATACCCAGCTCTACAGCCTGGCGCTTGGCAAGTGCCACCAACTTGTCCAAGCTCCCCTGCAGCTCAGGCGCCTCCACAGGGTATTGTCCATAGTGCCAGTTGCTTGCGCGCAGGGTTGCATCATTGGAAGACACCAGCATCTGCAAGAAACACAATGCAATCCATCAGTGCAGTTCAAGTCAGAACAGGATCAATCTGCCATGCGTGCGCTTGAGGAATTATTTGCAATTAGCATGAACAGCTGACACACCTGTGGCATGCTGGGCTTGTACTTTGCGATTGCCCTTGCCATGATGCCCCCATCGGTGATGGTGATAATCAGACCCGCTTGTGAGTCATTCGCAGCTGAGCACACCGCATACGCTGTGGCCTCTGTGGTGGTGAAGGGCTTGGGCGTGAAGTCTCGCACGTACTGCGACTGACTGTGGAAGCTGTTGGTCATCTCAGCATTGCGCACAATCCTTGCCATGGTGCTGACAGTCACCTGGGGGAACTTGCCACTGGCGGTTTCACCTATGCAAAACAGATTGGAGCTTGAGCACTATGCAATAGGGCAAGCAGCTCATTGATCACCCTCAATCCCACCGCCACAGAGCATAAAACTTCAGGAATGCACAACCAGATTGTTCACACATGCTGGGTGCCATTCCCCCTCCCATCCCTGCCCCGTCTCACCTGACAGCATGACCGCATCCACCCCATCAAACACCGCATTGGCCACGTCAGTCATCTCAGCACGGGTGGGCAGCGGGTTGTCGGCCATAGAGGAAAGCATCTCAGTGGCGCAAACAATGAACTTGCCAGCAATGTTGGCTTTGGTGATCATCATCTTCTGGGCAAGGGCAACCTGTGGGGACGGGATCATCATGTAACTTGTTACACAAATTAAAGCTGCACTATAACTGTGTGTAACTGTGACTACCGCGGCAGCATCACAGTTGACAACACTCTGGTGCCACGTTATTCCTGTAATGCTTTGTCAACATTACCACCATTGCCACTGATACACACCTTTTCCGAAGGAATTTCCATGCCCAAGTCGCCGCGGGCAATCATGATGCCATCGGTCGCCTCAAGGATTTCATCGTAGTTAATGAGGCCTAGAAGAGACTCTACTTTGCTCATGATCTTGATATTAGAACCTCCGGCATCATTGAGAACCTACGCAAATGGGAGGCAGCATGTTGACTGGTCATATCACGCACCTTACACTACAGCACTGATCATTCCCCTACTACTCTTCCTTGTCTGTTCCATCCTGTTTACATTCTGTGCTTCACTTTAAGCGCGTTGGCAAAATTTTGGAGCAAGAGACACAACGTCAATCTGGACTGCAAATGCACTGTAGGCAATCATGGCATGAGAGCAGCAGCAAATGTAATGCCATGGCCCCCACCCACCTTGCGAATGAAGTGAACATCATCAGCGCTCTGCACAAATGACGCACTGATGAGGTCCATCCCATACTTGCAGCCAAACTTCTGCACGTCGTCAATGTCCTTGGGCGCCAGCACCGGGATGTCTGCGCGCACCCCCGGCAGCGCCATGTTCTTGCGCTGGCCCAGCTTGCGTGTGTTGAGCACCCGCCCAAGCAGCTCCTCGTCGTTCAGGATGTACAGCACCTGGGCAAGGGAAGGAGCATAGCGTCAATTACAGGGCATGCTGTGCAGGTCATCCCATACGGGACTTACAAAGTGCCATGGCACATGCCAGCGGTGGTTGCTGAGCCACATTCCGCGCCCACTCCCCCTCGTCACTTGGCTTATGAGCACCACCTGCTTGTTACTGTCTGCCATGGCTGTGCAGCAACATAAGCCTGATGTTAATTTCCGGCAACAATGCCAGGGAAAATTTTGTCTCACGTGCACATCATCATCTCAGTTAAGGGTTAAGGGTTCAGGTATTTAGGATTTGGCTTTTGCCAAAATTGCAATTTTGCCAAGTTTGCATTTCTCAGATACACCCTCTTATACTGGGAGCGGGTACTCAGGGGCGCACCTCAATGCTGATTGTGCCATCCGCAATTAGTATCTTCATACCCGGCTTGACGCTCTGGCACAGCTGGGCATAGCTGCACCCTATCTTGGTATGGCCAGACACATCATCCTTGTAGCCCTGAATACGGGTGCAGGCACAGTAGGGTCAAGTGTAAGGCAGTCGTAAGCAGCAAATTATAATATAGCAGACCTAGATACAACGCACACAGACACTGGCACAACTAGCGGCCACATTGCATGGGCCAGGATGTAATTAGAGCTGTATTCACCCCGCATGCCCACGCACCTCCCACGTGGTGTACTCCTCCCCAACCCCCACAACTACTATCTCCTGCCCCGCCTCCAGCAGGATGTCATTGCCCCCATGGAGCATGGCCGTGCGGATCTCGGGCCCCTGAGACACATGGGCTGTCAGCACTGGGGCGCATGGTGGCGGTCTAGCCAAATTGCTGCAATGCGGCATGCACAGCCTTGTGACCATAATCTGGCTGCTACTCCTCACCTTTGTGTCCAGCATGGTTGCCAGTGTCACCCCCTTCCTGGTCGCCACCTGGCGCACACGCTCAAGGACGGCAAGGTGACCTGTGCCAAGGGGGTAAACGGCAGGTGAGCACAAGAGCCCTGATAGATGCATTGCGCACCCAAATGATGTCCACTGGGTGCAGCTGATTGTGAGGCTGTGCTTAGGCATGAAGGCATGGTACATAGGCACAGCAAGTCATGTATACGGGTTGCCAGGCAACCAGCAGTGTTCGTTGGTAGAATGTCTTGGAGGTGTGAGGCTGCAATATGCACTCCACCAGCTTCCCACCCCACCCCACCCCACCTTCATGGTCCCCGTGGCTGAAGTTAAACCTCGCCACATTGAGCCCCGCATCCATCAGCCCCGCCAGCCCCTCCTCACTCCAGCAGGCAGGACCAAGCGTGCACACAATCTTGGTCTTGCGTGGTGGTGCCGTTGGGTCCAGTATGTCTTCCAGGTTGATGGAGGTGGCAGCGCTGCGCATGCTGACGGTCTTGCGATTGCTCAACTCAAGGGCCCGCTGGTATGCATCAAGCTTCCCAGGGGCAGTCTGTGGGGCAGGGGGCGGGCACTAATCTTGAGAATTCATGTGCATAGTGCAAAGTTGCAGCAGCACCACACAACAGGCAGCCAGCTTTGCTGCCAACCACCCCGCGCCACACTGTGTGCCAGCTCACCCTGATTGACACTGACGGCACGCTCTCTGTGTCTGCCGCCAGCATCCCTGCAATGACCACCACGTCCCTCCCTGGGGGGCACAGCTCCCGCTCCACCGCCTTGGCCAGGGCACTGGTGATGAGAGCTGCAGTCTCCTGGCTGTTGACGCGCGAGGGAAGGTCAGGCACCAGCAGGGGGTAGGCAGCGTAGGTAGTGTTGCAGTGGCGCGCAACCTGCAGGGGAGCAGGAGCACATGAGGGCTCACCTGGAAGGCACCTGGGGGCAGATGCAGTGGGTAGCAGGCTATGAGCAGTCATGCACATGGACCCACAACTTGTGGGTCCATGCTGAGCAGGGTCTAGGGCACAGCGTGCAGGTTTGTGCACCGACATCCCATCAGGGAGCCCACACCCCAGTGTGCGCCCCGTGATGCACCCTTAGGCTCGAAAGTGGGGGGCTGAAATTTGATACATATCATATATACTCGTATTGCATTATGATTTGAAACTGATACATAATAACATCAAAACCTTTTATTGTCATATCAAAATACCGTGCATGCTATGATACCTACTATTTATTATATTATATAATTTTATTTAATATATTTTGTACATGTTCATGTAGTTGCTTTCTATACAAACAGCATTGTTGGTACCCCCCACTGTACACATATCGGGGATGCCGCGCACCCTGACATCTTCCTGCCCTACACCCTGGTCCCATGGAAAGTGCATAGTGCAAGGTTTGTTGCACTTGTACGGTGGAGGGCATGCATCATTGTAACATGCTTCCAACATATCCTGGCTCCCATCAATATGGCGGCAGCTGAGCTACGTCAGCACTGAGCACAGGCGGCAACCTTTCAAGCAATATACCGCCATTTCATCTTCAGTCCTCACCTGTTCCGATGCCGTGACCACCAGTATGGGGCAGGCGGGGCGGTACTTGGCCACAAGCTTGGCGCTGCGGCCCGTTGAGGATATGATGAGGATGAGGCCCGCGTTCAGGTCTGCGCAGTTCTTGGCGGCGCAGGACATTACTGCCTCAACGGTGGACACAGGCCGCGGGGTGAAGTTGCGGATGAAGTCAAAGGTCTGGTACATGTTGATGCCCACCTCGGCATTGCGCACAATGGCGGACATGGTGGACACAGCCAGGGAGGGGAAGGAGCCATTTGCAGTCTCGCCTGCAAGGGGAATTCAAGCATTATATTAGTTACAGGTGTATACGATTTGATATGCACTCGTGTCCTGTGATAGCGCCAGCAGCACTAGCCTGGCATCGAGCTAGTTCCTGTGCTCAAGCAGTCCAACAGAACATAGATCCCCCCTCCAGCTTCATAAAGCCCATGCACCCCCTCTCACCCGACAACATGACGCAGTCAGTGCCATCAAACACCGCATTGGCCACATCAGTCATCTCAGCGCGGGTGGGGAGCGGGTTGGCCTCCATTGAGGCAAGCATCTGTGTGGCGGTGATGACAAACTTGTTGGCAATGTTGGCCTTGGTGATCATCCACTTCTGCGCCAGAGCAACCTGCAGACCACCACAGCCAGGGCGCTCAGCAGGGTGGTCAGGGGCTATTGCCACCGCACTGTGTAGAGTTTAGGGTTTAGGGTTTGAGATGGCAGAGGCTGTTGCCAACAGTCACATAAGGGTTCAGGGTTTAGGGTGGCTGAGGGCTGTTGCCAACATGCAGTTAAGGGTTGAGAGTGGCAAGGGGCGGTTGCCAACATACTGGCAGCAGCAGTGCAGCCTCACAGCACCACTGCGAGCAGTACATAGACCATGCGGCACCTCTAGCACTACACAGCTTACGCTCCAACTGGTTTTTGCCAAGGTCATTGCGTTGGCAATGGGAACTTGAAGCTTTCAAGGTGGTGCTCTTTTCACAATGCTCAACCTGTTTGTGTGCCATTAATCACCTTCTCTGATGGGATCTCCATGCCCAGGTCCCCTCGGGCCACCATGATGCCATCAGTCTCCCGTAGGATGTCATCATAGTTTCGAAGTCCTGCCTCATTCTCAATTTTGCAGATGATCTTGACGTCATGGCCGCCTGCGTACACGGCATCACCTTACGTAATACGCAGGCGGTTATAATCACCAAGCATGGAGGCACAAATTGAAAGCACAAACCCCCAAACTCCCAGCTCAGCTGTGATTTCCAGCAATACTATGTAGTGTACATTTGCAGTGTACATTTGCAGCACACCCAGCAGCTTTGGTTATGGTGTATCGGCACACTGTGCCCCATGCCCTCCGGCACATGTGCAGACCCCTCCTGCGCATGCACCTGCGCCAACACGCCATGCTCCCTTACCTGCCATGTTGAGCACCCGCCGTATGAAGCGCACATCAGCCCCAGTCTGCACAAAGGATGCCGCCACATAGTCCATGCGGTTCACACAGCAGAAATCCTGCAAGGAGGCAACAGCATGTAATGGCAGAGGGCTAACCATCCCTGCCATGGCCCATGTGTTTGCACCAATGGCAGGCAGCAAATGCCGATGGACCAGCATGCTTCATCTGCCACATGCACCATGCCTACATAAGCTTAGCTCATGTGTACTCTGTGTGTGCCCCACCTGCAGGTCGTGTATGTCCTTCTCAGTGAGCACGGGCAGGTCAACCTGCTCCCCCGGCAGGTTCACATTCTTGCGCTCGCCCAGCTTAGCGGAGTTGAGCACCTTCCCACGCAACAGGACAGGGTCAATGATCTCCACCACCTGCGCATGGGGGCACACCCGTCACCTTATGTTTCAAGGGGCACACTTGCCACATCTGCAGGTCCACACCCTGGCACAGCAGGTTCCCATGCAATGCATAGCAGTGCCAATTGCATGTTATACCAATGCTAAATACATTGAGATGTTGTCCTGAATTTAAACACAATGGATGTTTATGTCTATATACATAATTGAACATGCGTTTAGATTACAACCACATGGTGTACATCAAAATGTCGTATATTATGGCAGTGCCAGTTATAGAAGGGTTGGGCAGCGTCAAGAACAATTGCATGCAGCACATTTACCCCATGCATTGTTGCACCCACCTCTATGACAATGGTGCCGTCAGCAATGAGGATGCGCCCGCCTGGCTTGACTGTCTTGCACAGCTGGGCATAGGACACACCAATGACCGTCTCCCCACTGGCCTCGTCTTGGTACCCTTCGAACTGGGTGTACTTTGCCCCTGCCGCCACCACCGTCACCGCCTGCCCCGCCTGCAGGTGCAGCGCCTTGCCCCCCCTCAGCATGGCGGTGCGCACCTCCGGCCCCTTGGTATCCAGCAGCACAGCCAGAGTGTAGCTCTTGCCAGCAGCCACACCGCGCACCCGGTCAAGCACTTGCTTGTGACCTGCCAACATGTCAAAATAGAGGTCAAGCCAACGGCAGGGGGCGCCTTTGACTACAGCACAGCAATGCACGGCATGCACATAGTGAGCTAGCTTCCAGCTTTTGCCCATGATGCCAGGTATTCACAGCCCCATCTTCCCCCGTAGCCCACCTTCATGGTCCCCGTGGCTGAAGTTGAACCTTGCCACATTGAGTCCCGCATCCATCAGCCCCGCCAGCCCCTCCTCGCTCCAGCAGGCAGGGCCAAGCGTGCACACGATCTTGGTCTTGCGAGGGCCTGTGACAGGGTCAGACAGCAGGTCCAGGCCAACCTGCATGCAGCGGGGCACACACACGTCAGGACAGTATGGGCAGGCCTCTAGCCTAAGTAGGCAGGCTGATAGAGCACTGCATTTTTACTGACTGCTTTTGCATTACCATTTACAGCATTGTGAAAGCATGGACTGCATACATATGCTGCAGAACAGACTGCAGCCTGCATGCGCAGGGCTCCAGACGTGTGAATGTATTTGCGTGTATGTGCATGATGTAACCTGCAAAGGGTGACGCACCAGGCCCAAGTGCAGTGCAGATGCATGCTGCAGGTTCATTCATGCAACCCAGGAAGGCCCTTTTGCCAGGGGTTTAGACTACCCTGCTCCTGGTTGATTCACTTCTTCAATACCTTGACAGAGCGGTACGAGATGATGTCATCCCCACTGTACCCCTGGGGCAGCATTGTCTCTGATGCCTCATCGCCCAAGCACACCGTCGCAAACTGCGCCCGGATGAGCCCTCCCGTTTCACGCACCAGCACAGGGGAGTCCCGGCCTGGAAGAGCAGCAGGGCAGTGGTGGGAACAGCACACAGCCAAAAACTTAGTGGGCAGCTTGTATTTGGCTGGCAACTTACCTGAGACTATGACAATCTGGTCCGACTCTCCGTCTCCCTCCAGCAAGTTGTTGATCCCCACCTTGCGCGAGTAGTCAATGGCAGCATACAGCGCATGATTGAGGCGCGTGATGGGCTCCTCAAGGTACACACCAATGAGATTGCGCACCTGGCAGGCGAGGGGGGGGTGAGGGTGGGAAGCAAGGGAGAGAGCAGCAGCAAACCGTAAACCCTAAACCCTACAAACGTAGAACAGTGCTATGCAGCCTATGGCCATCCCTGTTGCTGTGCACCTGAGTCCGTGCACAGCCAGCTGTGTAATGGAAATTATCCTCCTGCATTGCCCTGCTGCCGCACTCACCGCATTGCACTGCGCCGCCACCTTGGGGTTGTTTGTGATGACCAAGATGGGCATGGGGGTGCGGTACTTGGCAGTCAGCATGGCAGCCTGGAGGTCGTCGGTGACAACAAGCAGCATGGCCGCCTGCGGGATACAAGAGCAGTTTTTGCACAAGACAAAGGACACACATGGCCCCCCCCTCCATCCCCCATATAGCATGTGTGCGATTGGCCTACCTGCATGTCTATTGCTGCCTTCACTGCCGAGGAGGTTGTTGCCTCCAGCAGCCCCATGGGCTTGGGGGTGAAGTTACGCACAAAGTTGAATGCTGCCGCATGGTTGATGCCCACCTCGGCATTTTGCACAATGGCAGCCATGGTGGACACAGCCAGGGAGGGGAAGGAGCCGCTGGCAGTCTCACCTGCAGAGTGGTGGAGGATGCAGTAAGTGCCTACTCAGGTGCATCATTTATTGCACGGGACCATGCATTTGATGAATCTGAAATGTATGCCATCTGAGGTGGTTCTATTGGTCTTGATGACAGCGTTCTGCAATTTGGAGACCCTCTTCATTATTTTACTGAATCACAGCTGATCTCCCCAACCGACATGATCTGGCATAGGATGGCTACATAGACTAGCCATGGCACACAGCCCACTCACCCGACAGCATGACGCAGTCAGTGCCGTCAAACACCGCATTGGCCACGTCAGTCATCTCAGCGCGTGTGGGCAGCGGGTTCTTCTCCATGGAGGCAAGCATCTGCGTGGCAGTCACAACAAACTTGCCCGCCAACCTGCTCTTGGTGATCATCATCTTCTGGGCAAGGCACACCTGGCCAGGAGGGGGCAATCGCGTGTGGTTAAGGGGAGCCCGTGTAACAAGACTGGCAAAGCAACTGGCACACCCCTAGATGACCATGACTGGGCACTAAATGCCACTGAATGCAACCTTAACAGCGTTTACGTGCTTGTGCATTGAAGTGACGCGTTTTTTCACCTGGTGTCAACATTGCATGCTCCAGAAATAGCTGCATCCATGGCTATATATCATTACAATAGCAATTACCCAGCAGCTCACATCTCCTGCATGCATGTGCAAAGTCACACACCTTTTCTGACGGGATCTCCATGCCCAGGTCCCCCCGGGCCACCATGATACCATCCGCCTCCCGCAGGATCTCGTCAAAGTTGAGTAGTCCCGCCTCATTCTCTATTTTGCACAGGATCTTGATGTCATGACCACCGCCATCATTCAAGATTTTCCTGCAAGTTTGCAATGCCATTTGAGTGAACGCCAACAAGTGCAGACTTGTGCCAGTATGATAGGCCGCATGGTAGCTGCATTGTTGCCAGTCGGTAGGGCCTGCAGGTGCAAGGGTGCAAGGACTAAGCTGTGCATGCCACATGTGATGACACAGATGGCTGGAAGATGTGTATGCAACCATGCCACAAACGCCTTTGAAGTAAGCCTTTCACATGCAGCTAGGTGGGTGGACTTGGACGGCAAAAGGTGCACCATGTTGTAATGGGCAGCAATCAGGCGATGCTCAGCGAAGCTTATCGCTGCACTCTTACCGTATGAACTTCACATCCTCTGCCCGCTGCACGAAAGAGGCAAAGATGAAGTCCATTTTGTTGGCGCACGCAAACTGCTGCAGGTCGTGTATGTCCTTTTCTGTGAGCACAGGGATGTCCACATGTGCCCCCGGCAGGTTGACGTTCTTGCGCTCACCCAGCACACTGTCATTCAGCACCCGCCCACGCACATCAGTGGGGCTGCTGATCTCAACCACCTGAGGGGAAAGTACAGCAATGATCAATGCTCAAGGAATGTGTGCACTGGATGCCCTTCCCCAGTGAAACTGAGGGGGAAAGGCCAACAGGCATACAGTTGTATAGTGTAAAGTCAAGTGTTGCAGCAGGCCAGCTGTCACCCACATCCACGTCAATGGTACAACAGACCAGTTATCACCCACCTCTATGACAATGGTGCCGTCAGCAATGAGGATGCGCCCGCCTGGCTTGACTGTCTTGCACAGCTGGGCATAGGACACACCAATCACCGTCTCCCCACTGGCCTCGTCCTGATACCCCTCAAATTCTGTGTATGCGGCCCCCACCCCCCTCACTGTGATATCCTGGCCTGCCCGCAGTGCCAGCTTCTTGCCTCCCCTCAGCATGGCGGTGCGTATCTCCGGCCCCTTAGTGTCCAGGCATGTTGCCCATTGCGGGGTGTTTGGGAGGCCAAGCTCCTCGCGCAAGCGCTCCCCCTTGGCAGCGCACACAGCGCGGAACCTGCCAGGGTCAGCACACAAGGATACCAGATCAGGGACCGGCACCAGCTAGGCAAAGGCAAATATAACTTTGGCTAGTCATATTTAAATACACACATGGATTATTTGTCTGTTATAGAATTAGGAAGACGTAAACTAAAAACAAATATATATATTGCATTAGTTTGTACACATCCTCAGCACATTGGCCCATCTTGGCCCAACCTGGCACATGCTTGTGGCATTATGGTGAGCATGGCAATTTAAATGCTATGCGGCCCATAAAACTTTTTCTTGTTTCATCTCTCCGCCAACTAATTTTATCTCCCCGGTTCACAAAGCATGGTTTGCATTTGCATGCGCCGCTCTGGAAACAAGCCCAGCTTGACAGTGCTGTGGGTGTTCCATGCGCAAGGTATAGCATCTAGGGCGTGCATGAGTATATACCACCCCCGTGGCTGCCATGCTGCAAGGCTGATGCACACAGGGCTGTCAGCATGCAGCTTTCCACACCTGTCCAGCACTGCCTGGTGCCCTGCGTGGTCCCCGTGGCTGAAGTTGAAGCGCGCAATGGCCAAACCCGCGTCAAGCAGCGCCTCCAGACCCTCCTCGCTCCAGCAGGCGGGGCCAAGCGTGCACACAATCTTGGTCTCGCGGTGGTTGTGCAGCGCGCTTGTGATCATATCCAGCGAGATGTGCGTGGAGGTGAGGGTGTAGGTGGCGTTCTTCTCGTATGGGCTGTCATAGCCGTGCCCAACAGTTTCCATGTAGGGCGCATCAGCAGTGGCGCCAAGCGTCACACAGCGCAGCAAGGCACTGGTGTCGGCATCAAGACAGTCCTGGGTGCAAGGGCAAGGACATGGGGTAAGAGCTGCGGTCATGTGATGGTGGTAAACGGTAATTAGCCTTATTTTCAAGTACTGCAGAAGGCGCAGGTCTGCACCGGTACTGCCACCCAGTCAAGCGTGCACATCTGTATGCTAGCATTTTGAATGGTAGTTGCATGTATTCAGTAAGGCTTCATGTTGCTACACGCCAGCAACCCCACCTGTCCCGTGACCACAATGAGCTTCTTGCCATCCCTGAGGAACGCCGCCTGGCTCCCTGACGCCATTCCCGGCACAGCCTCACGCACCAGCGCCAGAGCTTGTGACATGGGGGCGCAATCATCTAGGTCAGGCGGGAGGAGCACTGGGTGCTGGCCAAAGCGGGTGCGGCTCTGGCGGAGCACACGTGGGTCTGGAGAGCAACACACAGCAAGCTGGTGAGTCACCCATGGCCATAGTCTGGTGGCAGGTGTGATGATCATCTGCCTCACGTGCACTTGAAATGAGCAAACATTGCTTGCAATTGTAATATTGCCTGGCTACATGTTGCAGACAGGTTATAATGTATGCGTTTGTGTGTACTACTTCCATTCTGACTTCCATTGTTCTTTTACTATTATTAAATATATAAAAGGATTTAATGGATATTTTTAATTGTGTTTTTACCTTTATTTAAGTTTTTGGTACCTGAAATAGTCATAGTACTAATCGATCGACCATCAAAATCTTCCAGGCCCAGCCTCACCTTTGCTTGCCACAAAGACGGGTGCGCATGGGCGGTATTTTGACACCAAATTTGCCGCCAGCCCAGTAGCCGTGAACACCACTAGTGCACTGCCTTCATCCGCATCGATGACCCCATTGGCATCCTCGTCCTCTGTGAAGTGCCAGGCCATTGGCGCAACGCGGCACAGGCTGGACTCCAGAGGGGACAAAGGGTCTGGGGGAGTGGGGCACTGGCAGGTTCAAGTTTGACACATGGTACACAGTTACGGCACACTGGCTGCTTGGTATGTCAAAGCCCAGCAGGCATGCAATGCAGGTCACACACGGGGACGACAGGGGGCGTGGTTGAGAATGCCCATTGTCGTAATTTCCCACCTCCTGCTGTGTTCATCCTGTGCAGGTGGTCGAATAGGAAGAGGTAGTCAACACCTAACTCTGCGTTCTCTGTGATGGCGGCCATGGTAGACACAGCGGCCACAGGGAACTTGCCGCTGGCTGTCTCCCCTGCAGCCAGAGGGGGAGCAGGCGCCACAGGTCAGCAGCAGGCATCGAGGCTACGTCATAGCAATGCCTGTAATATACCTAAGCACACAACCATAGCACACAAGGTCAAGTGTACCAGAACGCATCACAATGAGCAAGCTGGACATCCTGCAGTAGCTCCAGGCATGCCTGTTGCCACTGTGGTGCAGGATGTGCCCTCTCACACGCCCCTCCTCCACCCCGCACCTGGGCCCTTTTGGGGGCCCTTCCCCACCTGAAAGCATGACCGCATCCACCCCATCAAACACCGCATTGGCCACGTCAGTCATCTCAGCGCGGGTGGGCAGCGGGTTGTCAGCCATAGAGGAAAGCATCTCGGTGGCGCAGACAATGAACTTGCCAGCAATGTTGGCCTTGGTGATCATCATTTTCTGGGCAAGGGCAACCTGTGGTACAGGTACAAGGGTGTCAAATTTAGAGGGACTGGTGGAAGGGTTACTGGCGTCACTAAACCACCAAAATGTTGCCTACCTTTTCTGATGGGATCTCCATTGCCAGGTCACCCCTGGCTACCATGATGCCGTCGGTCTCCTTGAGGATCTCATCATAGTTGATCAAGCCATGCAATGACTCAATCTTGGACATGATCAGGATGTGCTCACCCCCTGCCTCCTGCAGCTTCTGGCGAATGAACCTGTGCCAATGCAGGGAGGTGAGGTAAGTAGGAACAATTGCATTACAAGGGCGACCTGGCAACATACCCGCCACACAGCCATGGCATGCTCGGGACAGAACAACACACAATCATGGCAAGCAGGCTGATCGCAGGCTGCACCTCCTCCCCAGACAGGGCATGAAGGATGCCCCTGCCTCATCTGATCACTAGGGCCTGAAGTCCAGAGCTGTGCGGCCGGGGCCAGCCCTGGTGGAGCGATGGCAGGGGGTGGTGTATCCAGGCCGTCGCCACTTGCAGTACATAGCCACTCAGGTTAAAGATTTCCACCTACCTCACGTCATCAGCGCTTTGCACAAACGAGGCGCTGATCATATCCATGCCATGCCCACAGCCCACCACCTGCACATCCTTTATGTCGCCTGGCCCCAGCACCGGCAGGTCCACACGCACTCCTGGCAGGCCCATGTTCTTGCGCTGACCCAGCATCGCACTGTTCTGCACAGTACCTGCATGAGGTAGGGAACATGGCTGTGGGAAACGGCAGTTTAATGGGTCATTCAGAAGGCCTGGTCAGGATGCATCCAGCACACTACATGTCAAGAACATTGACATCAGGGACGCATACACTGCAGAGGTGCACCATGCAGTGGGATATGCCACAGCAAGCACACTCCGCTCACCAATGACGGTGACTCCGTCCTCTGGCAGGCTGTCAACCACCACAGAGATGGTCCCGTCGGCAATGAGGATGGTCCCGCCGACTGCCACATCGCGTGCCAGGTGTGGGTAGGAGCACCCAATGACGGCCTCGCCAGTGGCTGGGTCCAGGTACCCCTCCCATGCCGTGTACTCCTCACCCACCGCCTTGATTGTGATGCACTGCCCCTTGGTGAGGAAGATGCTTGTCCCACCCTTGAGCATTGCTGTGCGTATCTCGGGTCCCTGGAGCAGAGAGGGCGGAGTAGTCCAGGGTTACGAAAGATGGGGCCAGGGCACAGGTGCAGGATGATGTATACGGTATATGGTACATCATAAATCATATATATGATATATGATGTGCACCTAGATCATATACGTGCACCAACATGATGCCATAGGCTGCTGTGCATGTATATGCATGTACACTGCGTCATAGCAGAAAAAGTATGACCACTTGAACCATGGCGGTCTACGCAACTTATAGCCCACCACGCCCCCACCCACCTTTGTGTCAAGCATTGTGCAGATTATTGCTTGTTTGCTGGCAGACACCTTGCGCAGCCGCTCCAGCACCTGCAGGTGGCCTAAGGAGGAGATGGGGAGGTGAGAGCAGCTGCCAGTGAATGCCAAGGCAGCTGACGACCCAGAGCACAAGGAGCAACACATACACCAGTCCTGTCCCACCTGCATGGTCCCCGTGGCTGAAGTTGAAGCGCGCAATTCCCATGCCCGCATCCATCAGTCCCGCTAGCCCCTCCTCGCTCCAGCAGGCGGGGCCAAGTGTGCATATTATATTGGTCTTGCGCACAGTGGGGAAGCTCTGCAGGTACACACAGCAAAAGGCACTCTCAGTGGTCACTGGCAGCCACAAGTATACCAAGGTCACAGCCCCTGCCCAACCATGTCCGCGCATAGGCCTCACCTGTGTTATCATTGCTGGCGACACTCGCACCATGCGCTCTGCCACTGCGTCAGGTGTGACGTCTGGCGGGACTATGTTTGCTGGCACATACTCCGGCAGCCAGTCTGTGCTCCGCTCCTCCTTCTGGTCCTCGCTCTCCCGAGTGCGCAGCAGGGAGGCCTGCTTCAGGAACAGGCGACGGGAGGTGCGCATGCTCTGGCGCTCGAGGAAACTCTGCACAATGGGTGGGGTTGGGGGGGGTTGGGGGGGGGGTACCTCTGCACCTGTGCGTGCCAAGGGAGTGGGACAGGACCGACTAGCAGGAGCACCACTGCACTGTGTTCAGCGATTTGTTTGACATAAAAAAACATGGCAAGCTATGTAGTTGTAGTTGTGGCCATGCAGTGCCCTTAGTTGTTTCTTTACCATTTCCTCCACTACCACTGGGGAGTCGTTCTCCGGGAGCGTAGGCATGGTCAGACTGGCCTTGGCCAGACTGACACGCTTCAAAGACATGGTGCCCGCTCCTGTCGTCGAGAGCTGGGTCAGTGCTTCAGTGGTGGTGGACTGCACAGGACACCGACCCAGATTTGCATGCATGCGTACGCAACAAGTTAAGAAGCACGACATGCGAAGCCATGAGGGACTGCGATGAGGCTAATGTGAAAGGACGCGTCGCAAAGTCACAGGCAATAGCCAGGCAAGGCTATAGCTAGGCCCTGCCTAGTCTAGGGTAAAGAATGCATGCATTCCATGAGATGGCGCCAACGCGCACAAAAAGCTCGTGCTTCCATCTGGTAGGTTAGAACCTGAAGGTACATATTCACAGCACTGAAAGAGTATCTTGACCTCGCGCGCCCATGCCACAAACCTAGATAAGGTCCGAAACGAGATTGATGATGTTCTCCATACCCCTGCCCAGCTGAGGTGCACCAGCTCGTATTGATGTGTTCAAGAATAAAGGCGACAACACGGCAAGTGTACTCAACCCAGCCACAATATTGTTCAGACCTTTGACTGCTGTGGGTGAAAGGTTCGTGGGTATTGTGCTGTCGATGAACCTCGTGGCGGAAGTGGGCACTGTGGACTTGTCTCCAGTGCAACCCCAAGCCAGGTTTACATTTGACACATGGACGCTGCAGCAGGGTGCAAAGAGCCCAATGTTGCTTGGAGGACTAAGTTGTGTGGTTGCCGCCGTGCGGTGTGCCCCGATTTTACAGACTGTGTCACCACTAGTGGTCCATTAGGGCATGAGCTAGCGGGTGCAGTGTCCACCAGGGTAATACCCTAGTAAGAGATATTACTGAAGTCCATTAACTCCAATTTACTCGTAAGCCTACTGGGGTTGATGCTTGCAGACAGTGCACCAAGTGACTAAACCAATGTACAGGGAACAAGGTTCAGCTCGAGAGAGCATTTCACTGAACACCGGTCCAGCCTTTGTGCCTGAAAGTCGAAACTGCAACATACTGGTACTTTGCCGAGCGCTGTGGACAACCCTGTCCCAATAACCTGCCCTGCTGCCCCACAACTGACTGCTGCTGACCAGTGGCCAGGCACTGCATACCAACCAGTACCCTCCCGCGCTGCCTACCCCTCCCCATGTTCTACCTGGCCACCAGGCCTGCCTCCTTGTCCCACTGCTCGGGGCTCTTGACGGTATCAATAATAGATGTCTCAGACCGGACAATGCCGTCAATAACACCGTACTCAAGGGCATCACGTGGCTGCATGTAAAGAGGTCGCTGCATGTCCTGCACATAGTACACAAACAGTTCTAGTGTCAACACGACCTTGCACCGGAGTAGCCTATGCAACTGCAGAACCCACTCCGCCGCTTTCCATGTGTTTGCAAGCCACAATGCTGGGGGCGCAGCTAGGGCTCACGTGCAAGACAACCTGCGTTTATTATTGCCATTCACAACTTTACCGGCACCTGAAGGCCTGCCGTGCAGCCCTCTTACTTACTATACAAATGCAACTGGGGGGTGAAGTGAAAAAACATCCCAGCGTGACATTTAAGCAAGTGCCCAATACAGTCACCAAGTACCAAGGCCTATTACCGTGAGTCCACTTCCTATCTACAGGCTACACCCTCCACATATTACTGCCCACCTTGTCCAGCTTCTCCACTGAGTGCCCCGTTGTGCTTGACAGAATCTTGAGGTAGGCTTGCTTCTGCGCAAGAACCTCACGCCACTTGATGGCAATTTCAATGGCCTGGCGCTGGCCCGTGGGGGGCACGCGCGGCTGCTGGAGCATGGCGGTCGCATGTGGCAGCATGAAGCGCTTGCCCTTGGCGCCCGCAGACAGGAGCATGCAGGCCTGGCCAATGGCCACCCCAACGCCCACCGTGTGAATCTCGTTTTGGACATAGCACATCGTGTCGTAGATCATGGTGCCTTCAGTTTCAAACCCCACCTGGCAAATGCACATCACGTGGTTGGATGCCAGGACAGTGGATGCGCTGCACAGGTTGGTCAAGAAGCAGTGCCCAATAACCACAGCAACCAGCATTACGCACCGTCTCTCCATCGGCACGGGTTGTGCCAGTGGAGTTAATGTACAAAAACATCGGCTTGTTGCGGTCCTTGTACTGCAGGTACAGCAGCTCCGCTACAATCAGCTCCGTGACCGCAGGTACCAGCTGCAGCGTACAAAGGGACGTAAACACACATGCAGGCAGAAGGCAATACATGCAGCTTGTAAACTATCGCAGGTGCAGCAATCTGCAGTGCGTGGCTGCACGAGCTGAGCAAGCGGTGCGCCTGCCAGGCCACTCACCGGCATGCCCAGGTACACAATCCTGCTGTCCAGGAGCAAGGAAGGCAGGTCAGGCGGGGGGGTGCGTGGCCGATGATCATCAAAACCGCTTGAGGCAACTGCTGGGGCCCCCGAGGCAGCCTGGATGGGTGGTTGGACCAACTCAGGCTGGGGCGTCCACAGCTGTTGGGCATCGCCTGCAGGCCACCCAAACCACAAAGTTACTACAAAGTGCTGCTAGCAAACACCTGAAGCACTAGCGGTTGGAGCATACTCACCACCGGACAGGCCAAGCCAGGCCAAAACTAAGGGTCATGCACTTGTTCAAAGGTGGCCACATAATGAGTAGCATCAGTGGTATACAGACAGAACAACACGCAAACCATATACGAATGCTGACCTTGATACGCTGCCACAATGCTTGCTGGTCGGCAACTTCGCTGGCGCAGGTGAAGAGGCGACCTCAGGGTTCTGCTGCTGCACTGTGGGACTGCATTATGCATGCATTCTCTGGCCCCGATGGCTGGGTAACCCTTGGCAAGCACAAAGCTGGTCATTGCGAAACCAGCGGCTGGAAAATGAAGTTCTGTTGAACGTGTTGATTTCCACTGTCGACTGGGAGGGTTGGGGGGTTTGGGGTGGTGTGAGTTTACAACGAGCCTCCAAACAACTAGAGGCTACAGCTCATCACAAACCAAGTGCTGCCTCCTGCCTTAGTGTGGCGCCAGTCTGTGCTTATTCAACCCCACCACACAGGGTCCTGACTATTAGTTGGGTTTTTAAGCAACGCCCAAGAGCAAAACATCTCTGTGCTCGCGAGTTGAAGTGCGCCCACAAGGATATCCATGTGCGATAAAGCAATGTATTTAAAAGCGAGGAGGTTGCTCAGGAGGTTGCTCGAGCTCGTTGACCTGCAAGTGGGCGATATAAAGTCAAGCATTTTCGGCCAAACAAAAGAGTGCCCAGTGCAGGAGAACTATATTCCTGTCGATAGCTGCTGGACCTGTAACGTAAGCGTGCCTGTTCGTTGAAGAAGAGGGCGTTAGGCAGCGGGCTCATCAACCCGAGGCTAACGAGCCACTTTTCAAGGTGGGTTGCGGTTCTGTATCGTGCTTCCCATTCCACTACCCCTTTTCTTCAGTGTTTACGGTGATTTGTCGAGTGCACAAGGCTGGCAGATGTACGACGTACCAGTATAAAACTTCCGTCGGTGCATCGATGATGGCATGAGATGGTGTTCAAACTGGGCCATGGTGGTTGGGTATCAGATGTGGCGCTCCTATGTGCACGGCCTGCTGCGAACATGAGCATACAGTCGCGTTTTTGCTCGCACTTGTTGGCATAGCCTAGTAAGCTCGCCCCTCATTTGCATCGCAGGGTGCGTACACCAACCCACCAGTATAGCCACCCTTGGGGTTGGGTTGGCGCAATGCAGCGAACCCTCCAAGGGCTCATGTTGTGCAAGTCACTGCTACGGGCACCTCCTGGATGTGGTGCACTCTCCAGCAGTGCAGCCCCAGAGATCCTGTCACGACATACGTCTCGCAACTGGGCAGTTCAAGCAGACAGGAGCAGGATAGAGGAGGATGTGGCTCCTGCAAAGCCCAAGGCAGCAAAGGGCAGTGGCAAAGCCAAGAGGCCTCCGAACGTGTATGGGCTGTATATGAGGGACCAGTTTGGAGTGGTGAAGCAGGCCTACCCAACCTTGTCATTCAAGGAGCAAAACGCGATGGTGGCAGACAGCTGGCAAAAAATGGCTGAGAGTGACAAGCTCAAGTATGCTGCTGAGGCAGAGAAACTGAAACCTCCCAAGAAAGAAAAGAGGCCACCAGCTGTCTTCGCAAGCTTCGTGAAGGAGCACGCAGCTGCTGTGAGGGCTGCAAACCCAGGCATGACAATCAAGGAAGCGATGAAGAAAGTGTCAGAGATGTACCAGGCTCTGCCGGTGGCAGAGAAGGAGGCTCGAAAAGCAGTAGCTGCAAAAGCAATGGAAGAGTTCAAAGCGAGAAACAGCGCAGACGAGGCAGTTTCCACCTCTGGCCTGCACAGCTAAGTTGAGCATGATACTGGAGCTAGCCAAAGGGGACAGCCGAGGACTGCCACAGTAACCTAGGGCGTAAGGGTGGAAATTGCAGGCATTTTTCGTTCATGGGCTGTTGCTAAACAAGTTGTTCCCAGTGCTAATCCCCGCCATTGGAACTTGGCGCAGCCAGCAGAGCCCTGGTGCGGCGCGTCTGTTGGCTGGTGCGGTGTGTCACAACTGGTGTAGGCTGTATGGAGTGGCTATTGGGGGTATTGTGTTTAGCGCCCCAGGGTTAGACAACCCTTTGACCTGTCGCCGTGTCTTTTTCTATGTGAGCACACATAGAAACTGCAACGAATTAGATAATGGCCAGAAGTCAACCATTGCACCCGCAGCTTACCATACATCGAGGTCCTTGAGCTGTTGAACCCTGGTGCCTTGCGTCATCACTGGCCTCAATGACAAGGTTGACCTACGCCATTGTCACATAGAATGCGTCTGGTTAAATTTGGTCCCTAGAAGTGTTTTTGCACGTCAATCGGATTCCATGCTGACAACGTTACAGTGTGGTTTAGGATGTGGACCTCTGCTATGCTGCTCCTTTTCATTCAGAAGGTTTGCTTCGCTATACGGACCCGATGGATAGTGAGTGTCACAGTGTCACTGGGCTAGCTGTTTTATGGCCCCACCGCAGTCTGCGGGCAATGCCGCATCACCATGGTCAGATAACTTGATGTGGAATGCAATGCGCCAGCGGCAGGCTGCCATACACTAATAATTTATGGCAATCATTGCTGGTCATCAGTTAAGGGGTTGGCAACCTGGGAAAGTAGGTTGCCAAATTATTGAGGCCAGCTCATTCATGGTTCAGCCTTGAAGGCAACCACTGAAAACCCTAGGGTGTTGCCATGCCATTATTTGCAAATTCCATTTAAATTCTGCAAATGATTTGTGCGAGCCAGGCTAGACCCAACCCAAACCCTCAAGAGTGACTGACTCCAAGCGCTTACAACTTCCAGACATCGCCGTGGACTCCTGGCAGGGATAGCTCTGTAGCTCGCAGCCTCGGTTGTGTGCGTGTAAAACAGGCAGGGGACACTCGCGTTTTCATGGGCACACTCCGGGGTAGCTGGGAAGCACTTAACTTGCGGAAAAGCCTCTTGTCGCTGATTCCGAACGTTCTTACGACCTTGAAAGTTATGTCTTCTTAGCGAACGCGAATCCCGCCCCTCTGCAATATTCCTCTGGCAGCTTGACGGACAGCTTGACGGACATCAAACGCAGTCTGCTGACTCCTCACACCCCAACTGTGCTCGGGGATTTTGGGTAGCGCAAAACCAGGACTCGTGTAGACGAGCTCACTGGCTGGTGGGCCACACTCTGTTTCCTCAGGTAGGTCGGTGTTCGCTGCGTATATAGAAACTGGGATCACCCACCTGCGCTTGAATATGCTGGCGTTTGTTCTGTTGCTTGTCGTGCCCTTGTTGTGCCGTTTTGCTTTGGTTAACAAGTATGCCAGGCTACCTGTTGCTCTCACCAGTACCCGGGAACTGCCTTGCAAAGCACCCTCGTGCCACTTATGCATGCCACTTATGGTGTCACCCCATGCATGCCACTTATGGTGTCACCCCACCCTCACCCACGGCACGTGCTCCTGCAAAACACCCTCATGGCAAGGGTTTACTGTCACTGGTGTGGCCGCCTGTCAAACTCCTTCCAGCAAGCAGAAGGCAGGCGTGTGCTGCAGACGGTGTCAACCCAGGGGTGTGAGCTTGTGTGGGTTCATGCAAGCCCAGTGCACCCGCTGACACACTTCACACACGTATCAGACTCTTGCAGCGGTGTGTTTTGGTGCAGTTGTGGACGTTTGCCCACTAAGCTCCATCAGGTCTACAACCCCTTGCACCCCTTACTGGTAGACAAAAAACACGTTTGAGGATATCTCACCCCACCTGCAGGCTTGGCGAGGACCTTCGCTCGTGGGGGCTGCTACACATCGGTTTCTTGGTGGACCTTAGCCTAGGGCTCAGGGTTGCTTACCCTAAAGTCCAGGCGCCCCATGTGCCCCTGGTCCCGCTTAGGGCGCCAGCAGCAGCAGTTTGTGAGCCACCCCCAGGCAAGCGCCCCTGCTGGGTACAGAGCAGCAAGAGCAGGGCAGCGATGAGGGTGCAGCAGCAGGGTGCAAGCGCATCGCACCAGTCAGATACACAGTGCTGCCAGGCGTTGAGGCAACCCTGGCACCTGGGCCCTTCGCGATGCCCCGCACGCCCCAGGAGGATGCGGAGGGTGGTACCCCGACCAGCCCTGCCCCAAGCTGCTTTGCAAGCCAGTGCCGCCTCAGAGGCTTTGAACACACTGCTCATGGCAACAGTGCCTGCTACAGGTGCGCAAGTGCTCTCGCCTGCGCCGCCTCACACTTCCATGCTGCAATTGCTCCTGCTGACTCCACCCCCTGTCCGTGCAGTTGACCCCCTTGGCCCGCATGGCCTGCTCCTATTCAGCGCGCTCTGCACCGTGTTTGCGTCCTTGGGTGCCACCCTGGCTGCGCTGATGAGCAACGGCTGGCGATCGCTGGAGAGCGCGGTGACAGCAACACAGGCGGAGCAGGTGAGGGGGACCAGCCTGGCATGCAGCTCGGTGCACGATGGGATATGGGTGCTGGCTGCGCTGCTCCCAAACAGAGAGCATTTCTGTTGGCTTTGAGTCCACAATCGCCACCCACACTTGCCACAGTACTGACGGTTTAACTCCTGCAGGAACCCACCCAGTTATACGGCGTTGATGTCACGCGCTCACGCTTCCTGCACCGCCCGCGCGTGCTTGCTGCCGCCGCGTTTGCCGCGCATGCTCATGCTGGCCAGGTGCGCCTGACGCGCGAGCCCTACGTCACGCACTGCCTGGAGACTGCGCTCATCGTCGAAGGGCTGCTGTCGCCAAACGAGGATGGGGACAGGTGGGCCATAGGCAGAGGGAGGGGGCAACCCAACATGCCCTGCATGGATTGGCATGGCGCCACATTTGGGTGGATCGGCACC
This sequence comes from Heterotrichella gracilis, assembly GCA_032358255.1. Taxonomy (NCBI): domain Eukaryota; class Xanthophyceae; order Tribonematales; family Xanthonemataceae; genus Heterotrichella; species Heterotrichella gracilis. Next base: position 23,298 of record JAULBX010028615.1, read on the forward strand.
ATTCTCTGCCCACAAACATGTGTTCCAGGCACAGCTGACCATGCGATTTGCCAACCCCCCTTGCAGGGCCGAGGCCGCTGTGATTGCCGCCCTGTTGCATGATGTGGTGGATGACACACCGCGCAGCCTGGCTGATGTGGAGGCGGCATTTGGCGCGCGCGTGGCATCTATGGTCAGCCAGGTGTCGCAGCTCAGCCAGATGAACCAGCTCATCCGCAGGCGGTACAGGCAACTGGTGCGCACACTACCTCTGGGGCCAAGTAGTCGAGTGCACGCCCTGCATGATCACACGCCAGTGCCATTCCTGTCGCATATGCATGAATGCCGCTCCCTGCTGTGAGCAAGCATGAGAGGCACAAGAGCCAATCACGTAACAGGCTGCCCATACTCCTTTCCCCCCAAAATCACCCCTTAAAGCCACCATGCAGCGCACCCCTCTGAGCAGTCGCCAGGAGGAGGAGCTGCGTGCGCTCATCTTGGCAATGGTGGACGACCCGCTGGTGCTGCTAATAAAGTGCGCTGACCGCCTGCACAACATGCGCACGGTGTGGGTGCTGAGGCCGGACAAGCAGGCTGCGGTGGCAGGCGAGACACTCAGGCTGTGGTGCTCACTGGCAGAGAGGCTGGGCATGTTTGCACTCAAGGTGGGGTTTGGGGTGTGGGGCAACTTGGCCCTGCTTGCGCACTCACCGGGGTACCTGCGCTGCAGCCATGCTGGCTGCAGTAATGATTTAGTGACAAAGCTGGTGCGTAGCCCCAATATGTCAATGAATGCTTCCACTATGCAGACAATTTAATGCACACATGGCTGCGTATCCCTGTACTGACTCCCTCCCCTCCCCTGTTGCAGGCTGAGCTTGAGGACCTGTGCTTTGCTGTGCTCCAGCCTGCTGACTACCAGGCAGTGCGGGCAGGGCTGGACAAACTGTGGGGCATTGAGCGCCAGCATCAGGATGGGGAGGAGGAAGGGAGGCAGAGTGGAGAGCATGTAGCCCGGGTGCAGGGGGGAGAGCACGACCCTGCCAGGAGCTTGACCCTTGGGGATGACGGTCTCCCGGGCCTGCTGGGGGGGCTTGGGCGTGGCTGGCTGCGTCCACCTGTCAGCGTCACGCTGCGGCGCCAGGGGGGACAAGGGGAGGAGGAGGAAGAGTTGCAGGAGGGTAGGTGGCGGGGGGCAGGACCACTGCGCATAGTCACCTTTGCAGGGCATTGCCCATGATGCAATGATGCCACACAGCTGCACTGCTGCACATGGTGGTATGCTGATGATGCAAGCGTTGCCCATACAAGCTGGTTTTGTCCAGTTCTATTGTTTTAAGAGGCACCAGATGGGTAATCCCTACTGAAGTCTGGTTCTGCATTCACAGCCGCCTCTGACGGGCTGTCTCTGAGCCCTGCCCAGCGCGCCGCGCGTGAGCTGGTTGGCAGCGTGCTCCCCTTTGACGCCGTCATGTTCAAGCACCACCGCGCAATTCCCCGACAGGCGCGCCTGGGCTTGGACGTGCTTGAGCGCTGTGCGCGGCAGCTGCTGCAGGAGCTGTCGCTGGAGGCGCATGCAACAGGGCTGGAGGTGCAGGTGCAGGTAAGGCACAGGGGGGGGCAAGGGGGGGAGGTGCATGCGGGCAGGGTGGGGCTGGCAGGGGGGAATGGGGTGTAGAGCAATCGACAAAGAGAGCCACCTTGCGTTTCTGCTGTTGCCCTGTGTGCCGTGCTTCCCTTGCTCGCATGTTGCCCGTGCTGCACCCCCTGGAAGGATTCTCAGACGGTCTTTCCCCGCTCCACCCCAGGGTCGCCTGAAGAGCCTGCTCAGCATGCACCGCAAGATGGCGCGCAAGGGCGTATCGCTGGCTGAGATTTACGATGCCCGTGCCCTGCGTGTGGTGGTGGAGGACGACAATGGCGCGCTGCTGACCCGCGCTGTTGAGGCGTGTTATGCGATGCTGCCTGCCTGCCACAGGCTGTGGAGGCCTATCAAGGGGGAGTGCGACGACTACATATCAAACCCCAAGGTAGGGCAATACTATCACTGTCCAAGCTGCTACCCGCTGGGGTATGGTGCTGCAGCAGCCCATCCTGGCCACTGGCTGTGCCGCATTGTCCCGCTATGCCATGCCTCCTCCACCTCACCCCCGCACTCCACCTCCCAGGGCTCCGGCTACCAGTCCCTCCACACCGCTGTGATCGGCCCTGGTGGTGTGCCGCTTGAGGTCCAGGTGCGCACCTCGTCCATGCACCTCAATGCGGAGTACGGCTGCGCGGCGCACTGGGCATACAAGGAGACGGTCACAGGGAGGCCGGTCACGACCACGCCAATGCCGCAGGCTGTGCAGGTAGGGATAGTCGCACTCTCCTGCCCACAAGCATGCTTGTCACACCTGCACGTGCAACCATTGCAAGCAGGTAATGCATTCCTGGGGTCGCCCTGCGCCGCTGCGCCCGTCCCAACGCACCAGTGGTTGAAATTGAGGCGTGCGTGCCTTACCCCCATGGTCTCATTGCCCTACACCGGCCCCTACCCTCAGGTTGGCCAGCCGGTGCTGCGTGTTGCTGCCGGCAAGCTGCGCGATGGTGTGGTGGTGCGGGTGGAGCACGGCGGCATGCGGCTGCTGGTGGCGGTGCAGGTTGGGTCAAGGTTGTCGGGGGCGCGGCAGGGCGCAAGGCCACCGCAGGCTGAGTACCAGGCGCTGCTGGAACATGCAGAGGTGAGGCGCAGGGGGTGGGAGGAGTGGATACGATGGCTTGCCAGACCCAGCATTATTTGTTGGATGTGAGAGGAGCCAGTGTGACGTGCTGCTAAACCCACAGTGCTGTAGCTAGATTGCACCTGCAAACGATTCACCTGCTCAATACCGGCCATCCTGGCTGTGTCATCCGCCATACCTCCCTGCCTTCCCATTGGCCCCTCACCCCACCCTCACCCCCACCTGCAGTCTCAAGGCTGGTTCCTACCTGGCCACGGCGACATGTTTGCTGTGCTTGAGGAGTACACGCTGTGCACCAACGGGAGGTACCACAGGCTGGACCACTGCGGCCACAGGCTGCCAACCACGGTCACGCTGCTGGCCATGCCGGAGGAGGGGGAGGGGGAGGGACAGGCGGAGCCAGCGCCGCAGTCTTTAACAGAGGCGGTGGGGTACGGGCGTGAGGGAGGGCGCAAGCAGCTTGTATCAAATAAGGTATATATGGGCGGCGGGTGGGCAGGGAGGGGACAGCCGCGCATGTCTACGTTTGTCCTATATAGACAAGGCATCGTTTGGAGCTGTATGAGCTTCCTTGCGTGCATGTGCCTGCATGCCGCTGGTGATAGTGTGCATATGCGCCCGTGTTTGAGGCAAGTTGAATGTATGCAGTGGCCCCTCATGTCTGACCTTGTGGCCCTCCCCTGTCCCTCAGATCCGCCTGCTGCGCACCATGTTGGAGCTGGGTGCACCCCCCGGGGATGAGGTTGGTGATGACACGGTGAATGCCAAGGATGTCATGGTGCTGGTGTGGCCAAGTGGACAGATCAAGCGCCTGCCCCGAGGAACAACCGCCGGACAGATCATTACAGAAGAGGTAGGAACACACACACACCTGGCACCACACTTCGGCGCTTGCTGTCAATCCATGTGGCCTATCCCTGCATGTGCAGTCCCGCTGCAATCTGCTCCCCGCGCATGGTAGGACCCACTGACATTCCCTCGCCCCTTCTCCACGCAGGGTCTTATCTCTCTTGGCGAAGGCTCCCTCCCCAACCCCGGCCTGGCCAATGTGAACAACCAGCTGGTGCCAGAGGGGACGCACCTCAACGATGGGGACATGGTGGTGCTCACAAGGGAAATACTGGACATATGACGGGATGCGTGGGCAATGTACATTTACACATTTTTGTTCTGTTACATTATTTATCGCCAATGCAATGGACATGCTGCTCCGGGTTGGCTGATGGTGGGGCATGGGGGGGCTGCTGGCAAACAGATTAGGTGATCGGTCGATTGCGCGGATGATTGTTGAATTGGAAATTGTGGAGGGGGAGGGGCGCCCAATGGGCATCAGATTGTGCGATATGGGCACCGGGGGAAAGGTATTGTCAGTAGAACAAGGCTTTGTATACTAGGGTATCACTGATAACAATCAATGGATTTACAAGCTTTCACTGGAGTTCAGAATATGCGCAAAGTTCTCAAAGCCCGAGTTTTTGGATGGGTTGGTATTATCCGTGTCGGAATTCGGTCACCATGGGTTTTCAAGATGATCATCCATTTTGCAATATCAGACCGGGGCAGGCAGATTGAGGTGGCACAGGTCCTGGACCAGCAATGCCTCCCTATTCAACATTGAAAAGTTTTCATCCCCGGGGCCCAGAAAGAAAGAAAGAAAGAAAGGGAACGGCGTCGCACAGAGGCGTAGTTAGGGGGCCACTGGCTCGCACCAGGGCACCACACCAGCCAGAACGGCTGGTCAAGTAATTA